>CABFOW010001271.1:140978-151370 GCA_902141385.1 Timema californicum | reverse complement strand
TTTTTTTATACCTGACCCACCCCAGTTACTAGTAATACAGCGCTCAAAAAGATAATTGCAACGCAGCGACCTAAATAAATACAACAAACACATTTTACAGCCGATTTCCTTAAACTTTTCAACCTTTTTCCCCACATTTTTCACGGTTCCCCAAAAAAGGGTCGTTACTTCGAGAGGGGCGCTATTCCCGGGGTCGTAGAATCGAGAGTTGACTGTAATTAAAAAATATTTCAAACTAAAATTTTAAAACTCCAGCTTTGGGGTGATACAGGGGCAACTAATTTTTAAAATTTCACACTCTGCGTGCAGTGGATATGGCAGAATGCTCATCACTAGAGTTTGGATTTTTATGTAGCCTAAATACATATTCTCCATTTAGATGCTAAAAAAAAGTCAACGAATCACAATATTAGGGTTATTTAATTTAATTTTCGTTTCACATATTTTTACATTTCACGTGATTTTACATAAAACTACCGGTACATATTTTGTGATTTTCTACTGTATTTGTATACTAATCGCAAATTTGTTGAATTTTTAAACACCTTTTGGTTGGACATTACAGCTGAAAGGAATGTTTCGATAAATTATTTAAAAGGGGCAAAATCCAGCTCAGTTGGTTGAGGGCTTTTCCTCCCAGTACACCCCCTCCCCAGCCCCACAATCATGTATGCTCACAAAGATCCTTGGAATGAAATTTTCTCCTAAACATTTTCCAAACAGTTAAGGAATGCAGGTCTGGAAACATGGATGGAAGCAGCCAACTTGTACATTGAACATTTTAGAGTTGTGTAGTCAATAGTAGAATATAGTCTACTCAAGACTGGAGTGGTAGAAAGCTAATGGAGTGGTAAAAAGGTACCAAGTCTACTCTCATGTATCCTTTCACCAAACCATATCATCTGCAAGCACATGCTGCACAAGCACAGCTGATATCACTTTTGGCAGCTAAAATGTTCACAATAAACGATTTGTTTTTAACAATACCTTTCTTTTAACCGTTTTTACATATTTTTTCAGCGTTAAGGTACCATCACTCTTATGGCTAATGGACTCATATGATCACCACTGAGTGTGAGCAACTCAAAACGCACTCACTGCTACAAAAGTAAAGTAGCCTATTCAACTGAATACATCAGAAGCAATTTGCTGGGAATATCAACTACTGAATTTCCTCTACAGGAATAGTATATTTATTTGAGGTGTTTAATGTGCACTTTATGAACTGACTGATTATATCAACACTCGACTTATCTACTAATTTAAATTTAGAACAGACACAACATACAGTCCCCTGTCATTAATTCATCACTCTTAAAGGGCGAACCCACATTTCACAAAAAAATAATTTATTTTTTTGGCCATGCCGTGAATCGAACTTTGGACCTATTAGTCCAAGGGACAGACACATTACCGACTGTGCTATGGTGTTGGGCTACTATACCAATCATTGGGTATCATGAAAAACTAATTTGAAAAGCAAAGTGCTGTGCAAGGCTAAACTGGTGAAATGGTTTTGACCATGTATCAATCAGCGTTAGGGTTCGGCCAGACTGACAAGCGTGCGAGCGAGTGAGCGAGCGCGCAAGCGACTGGGTGGCCACACTGGCGAGCGAGCGCGTAATTAGCAGACCCTAGTTCATTAGAGAAGATGTCTCTGTCAAAGACACTTGGTACATCTCTGCTCCTCGAAAATTCTTACAACAAATATTTTTAATGTACTGAAGTGTTTTAAAATCAGATTAGCCGCACCAGTGGCGGAATGGTGCGTTGCACTCCATAGCTTTTGACTGGGAGGTAAAGGTTCGAAGGCTCAGTGAACTGAAGGTGATTCTTAAAACTTATTTATTGTTGTGGTTTTTTCATACTCTCCAAACTAATGGTGATTTATTATTTGTAAAGGCCTACTTTGATTATAATATTGAAGTATTGTAACATATCGGGCTTACATATATACATTATATTATTTATGGTCTTACCAATTAAATTAGGCCATTAATAGCAAGTGTGTTAAACCTATCACTGATAGAAAAAAGTCAAATATGTCAAAATGAGAAGTTTACCTAGCCCTCAATGAACCAACATACAATAATATTGCCTAGCGCCTGTAAACTAGACTGTACCGGGTCGAGCGCGCGCGCTTGAAAAATAGAAACAGTCCTATCTTTCAAGCGCGCGCGCTCAGTCGCTCGCTCGCTTCAGTGTGGCCACCTCTCATTACAACCAATGTGTTCTATTTTATATTTTAGTCGCTCGCGCGCTCAGTCTGGCCGCCCCCTTAAAAAGAAACATAGTAGCCTATATTTAACGTTTGTCAGTGTGGGCCATGTTCTTAAGGTGGAAAGCATAAAGAACGCGATAAAAGACCAGTGTTTTTGCAATTTTTATAGCAAAACATTTTTTGGCCGAAATAAATCAAGTATTACTCCAATAGAAACATAGTTTAATTTTCTTCACACGGGGATATCAAGAGTTGTTGAATTTTTGTCATGGGCAAAGCGGCATTAGATGACAAACTTTTTAAATTAAGATAACAATTTGTCATTGAATTTCCAGGACACCCTTGACAGATATTCAACAACTGTTGATATAACCATGTGAAGACGATTAAACTAGGCCTATGTTTCTTCTGGAGCAATACTTGTTGTCTTTTGACCAAAAAATGGTTGGCTATAAAAACAGCATCCCATACAGCCCTACCTTAAAGGAAATGATGAATATCACCCTGAGGACATTGCTACCAAGAAAATTCCTCTGCTAAAATACGCCGTAGTGACATCCTGTGACGTAGAAAGGTCTTTTTCTGACTACAAACAAATTGTGTGGGACATTGATCCAAGAATACATTGAAATTGTATAATTGTGTGTTGTGCATCAAAGTACAGATAATCTAGTCAACTAACATTACTTGCTTGGTAAGATATTTGTGATATGAGATGTTGCATTTTTTTTTATAAATCTACATACAGTCAACTGTATTTTACTACATATTTACATAAGCCTATTTTACTGTCCCAGCTCTACAGTCATGGCACACAAACATTTTGAGGAGATTTGAGATTAATTTCTCGGTAGCCATTTTGTTGAGTCATAAATAGCCATATTAAGGTAGTGAAAAAGTCACAAAAACTAGTTTGAATAAATAAACACCCTGATAAGGACATTCACTTGATTCCATAACTTTGGATATTTTGTCAAAATGACTCTAATCAAGTATTGTCTACATACTCCTTATATCACTAAGATTGTTTTACCATAGATTAATAACCACCAGAAAGCAAGTGGGTTTATAACATTCCTGGGTGAAGGCGTTCCATTATTAGGAGAACAAACACGGGAGGAGGAAAATACAAATTACTTAAAGAGTTTGTTGTGACCCTCCCCCCCCACCNCCCTCCCCCCCCCCCGCCCCCTATTAAATGACATCAATTTATTCGCAAAGATCCTTTCGTTTCCAGGGTATTTAACTCTTTAGTGATCAGCCAGAAGGGTTCGGCCTATTTCCACGAGCGTATTTAGCAGCGCTGCTAACGCCCGTAGCAGAGCTACTATCTCGCTGCCAATATAAAACCCAGGTTTTTTTCTAAGATTTCGGTAATAAAATTATATTTTTGGTCATTTTAGACCTCCCCTCCCTCTTTCTCCGTTCTTCTAACAAGAATTAATATAATTTCTTATGCATTATATAAATTGTTGGTAGTTATTAACGAGACTTATAAATTAATGGTGCGAAATAATTCACAATAATTTGCAATAAACATTGTTGTACATTAAATCTAAATTTATTCTATTAAACTGGTAAAATTTAGAAATTTATAGCATCATAATATATTTTTTAATTTACTTGTGATTTATCCTCCCCCACTCTTTACTGACTCTCTCTGTATTACGTAAGCATTGTTAGGACCTCCCCTTTCCCCTAAGGTGTTAACGTAATACACGAATTTGGAATAAATTTCTGCACAATGGTTCCGATGATCTTGTTTTTTCTTGCTTATTGCTGTGTTCAGATGACTTTGAATCCCAAACGACTGGTAGCATCTCTCTCTCACTAATAAACATTTCCACATCTAAACTCTCAAAGGATTGTTGGGATGACATTACGTACAGTAGCACCATGACTTCTTTGGTGCTGACTAACAGCTGAAAGCTGACGGCTTTGAAAAGCTACCAGACCAAATTATGTATCCCTACGCCGAACCATATGATCTGCAAAAACATATGTTTAGCAGCTGTCACTTCTGACAGTCAAAATTTTGGTATATATCTAAATGTAGACTGTCAGAAGTCAGCACCAAAGAAGCCATAGGGCTACTGTAGTAATAAATACTACTGTATTGTTAGCCTGGCACAACAACACGTGGTTCTGTTTTGAAAGAGTCGCGCGTATTTCTGCCGCCCGTGGAAACAGGACTATTTAATTTAATGTATCTACACTGGTAGCGCTGCTAGGAAATGTCGCGATTAGTCGCGAGGACGGACGATCGTGCGCGGCAGCAGCGGTGCTAACTCAACCACACACGCTCGTGGAAAAACAACCATTTAAAACAATGTCAACAGCCGCACTGCTAAATACTCTCGTGGAAATGAATTCTTACAAGCGTGCGACTGAGCGACTGTGTGGCCAAACTGGCGAGCGAGCACGTGACTAGCAGAAAGCTCTCGATAGTTGACGAGGAGACAAATTTCGAATCTTGGCTCAGTGAACTGAGAGTGTTTTTTTAAAAGTGATTTATTGTTATGGTTTTCCCATCCTCTCTCCACGCTAATGGTGATTCTTATTTGTAAAAGCCTACTTTGATTATAATATTGAAGTATTTTAACAAATCTGTTTTTTATACATACAGCAGCCCCATGGCTTATTTGGTGTTGACTGACAGCTCACAGCTGACAGCTTATGACTTTGAAAAGCTACCAGACCAAATTATGTATCCTTACGCCGGACCAAATAATTTGCAAAAACATGTGTTTAGCAGCTGTCAGAAGTCAGGTGTGAGCTGTCAGTGTACTGTTATAAAGGTTTTGTCATCATTTAACTTAAGCGCAACATCTGATTACACGATTCACAAACACACACACAAAATCCTCAAATATAATAAACCTCTACAACTTCCTCTGTGATCCCAGTTACAGACAAAACCCCTTGTTTACCCCTCCCTCTCAAACCTCGCTGGTCAGTCAGGAGTGCCAACCTATACGAACCAACTCGACCTGTTGCATTGAGGGATTCTGGTTTGGTGGTTAGTCAAGTCTGTAATGGTAGATAAACACGCAAACCCGAGCCTTATTAAATTCATTACAAAGAGCGGTATAACACTGTCGTTTCTACTTTCTCTCAAACTCTTGGAGAGAGAAGTATTGTGATTTTCAAATAATGAATAAAATTGAACTCGAAAAAGAAAAAGTGGTTTTCGCAATGCCGTCTGTCTGTCCTAGCCGAAACCATTTTACCGATCTGGTTAAAACTTGGTATCTGATCTTTTTCTAAGGTTCTCCCAAGTTTTTTTTTAAAAAAAATAGATATTTAACAACAAAATTAAGGGTAGTTTAATGACGGTCAAAACGAGAAATAATCGATTTTATCAAAGTCCTCTATGACAACTTCTGAGTAAATTTTGTATATTTGCATTGTTTAACATTACAAAAAAAAAAAGAAAGCAACTATCGTTTTTCGATGAAAATGTCTTTGAGGGTATTTTACTTATCTAGGAACTTCCAATTTTTATATCTCCACAAACTATTTGAGATACGAAATAAATTATTATAAATTTTAGTACTGTTAGGCTAAAATTAAAGCTATCTTATTTGCAATATATTTTTATAAAACTAATAATTTCTGATATATATATATATATATATATATATACATCTGATATATATATATATATATATATATATATACAGGCCTATATATGTCGCCCGTTGAAAACAAATGGATTGTTATGTTTCTGTAACATTGTGTATTATTTCACTTATGCTCTTTGGTGGAGTGTTCCTGCAACAATCGTTATTTTTTTCGTTTCTCAAATCTTAATATCTTTTAGTAAATGTCTCTATTTTAAGATAAAAGAGAGTTGGTACGGTGCAACGTACCATTTTTTTTTAATATATAAAAGAAACATTAATTTTGTAAAATATATGATAAAAGGGATGATACAACCTTTGTAGAACATGTGATCTAAGACAAGAACACACATTCTATCAAACTTTTACAATATATGTGATCACAAAAACAAACAGTCTGACGCTCTAAGGTTAATCTTTCAGATTTCGTCATTTTCTTCTACAAAGGTACATCTTTAATAAAATGATGGGGTAGTTAGGGGGAGGATGGGGGTTGGAATAGGAAGGGAAACAACACTGCAAAAACCCGCTTCGGTGGCCGTATAATTCTCAACGCGCTTGAGGTTCGAATCTCGGTCGGGTGTTTTTTTTTCTTCCCAAAATGATTTTACACTTTACCTTCACACACATGCGGGTACAATTCCTATAAATGTAACCTTTCTAATCCTTAAAATCATATGCTTCCATAGACTTTTTTTAATCTTCAACTTGGCCAGTACGACTCATGATGGCCATTTTTGTTAATAAACCAAATTACCTGAGCTGTAGACGATACGGAAATGCCAGGCCTCCACCGTGGTTCGGATCCCACCTTAAACTGTAGGTCCTCCATTTCATCTCACAATCGCCCTACCATTACACATTAGCGTAAGTGCGTATAACCCGAACGGGTAGTAAGACGCGGTGCTAATAATAATAATAATAATAATAATATGTAAACTATACGTTTACAAAACAACCATGCCTATTTAGATATTAAAAAAAAGTGCCACTGTAATACTTTTTTACATCCATTACTGTTTACAGCTTTGGGTAGATTTTTGATTCAAGCCGTATATTTTCCACTACCGGCTTGCTAGGCCTGTCGTAGCTTCTTCATACTAACTGTAATGAAAACGTATGTATGAATTTGATAGTTTACCACACTTATTTAGGCCAATATTATATATTATATTTGAGGTCAGACACAAAGCTTATTTATCGTTTTATTCCATTTAAAAAAAGTATTATTCACATCACTTTCACAAAAAGTCTAACAAACACAGCTTCAAATTGGCGACCGACGAATTTAAACCATGTGATTTAACATGACGGAAACAAGTTCTTTACAATGGTGCACCCACGCAGTGGATAGAAATATCTTATTCAACTAAATATTTCGAAATACGATAAAATAATCCTAAAATAATTTATCATATAATATATAAAAATTGACAAGTATTTTCTCTTTTCCAAGTAAATACGATGCCCGTATTAAAAGGTATTGATGTGTGCACTATATTACACAAAATCAATAACGTTCCAAAACGAAGAATAAGTACTTTTAATTGTGTTTAAAATATTGTTTAAAGTTGGATAAAAATAAATTATTTAAAAAAAAATGAAATATTATGACAAAACTTAAGTTTACGTTATTTTAAATTTAAGATATAACATATAATTTTAAAAAATTAACATTTATAACAAAACAGTGATCTTTTACAAGTGTTGGTAACCCAAAACCTAAAAATATTATTTTTGAACTGTCATCCAGGTAAAAGCCTATCGTGAACAGACACTATATTTAGAATTATTTTAGAATGAGAAAATGTGGTTTATGTTCATTTGTTATATATTCAAAACTCAGAGCGAATCAAACATAAATACATCAACATGGTAAATCCTATCTGGACTTGCCGTGACGTCAGAGGTAGGCCCGTCCTTAAATCACGTGCACTAGTTTTTCAAAATGTTTTTGCTTGCGTGCGCTGTGCTAGGGGAAAGGGGGTTAGAGGGAGGGGGGGGGTTAGGGGAAAGGGGGTTAGAGGGAGGGGGGGCGGTTTATAAACAACCTGCCCCTATACTACACGCTCTGGGAATCAACCTAACCTGTTGATTGAGTTGTTAAGAATCAACACACGCCATTCGTCGCTGTGGGAGAAGGTGCCAAAGGTCTCATGCATTGAGCTGTTTTTTTTAAGCACCACGTTTTACTACCCCATTCGTGTTATAGGCTTGTGTAATAATTACGCTAATGGGCTAGGGATGAGGAAGGTCATATTTAGAGGAAGTATACCCGCATTTGCGTGGAGAGAAAGGGAACAGGAACCCACCAACGATCTCCTCGTCATCGGAAGTTGGCGAGCGTAACGCCTTAGATCATGCGACCACCGAAGTGGGTACCAAATACTCGTAGATAATTTCTTTGAGGGGTGACCTGGTGGTCTAGGGGTAAGGTGTCTTACTTCTGTGCTGTGGGTCCGGGGTTCAATCCTCGGTCCCGGCAAAGATTTATCTGATTACCAAACCCTTCCTTCACCTCTGACAANTCCTCCATTTCATCTCACAATCACGCTACCATTACACATTAGCGTAAGTGCGTATAACCCGAAAGGTTAGTAAGACGCGGTGCTAATAATAATAATAATAATAATAATCTCTTTGGTTGAATACAGTAATGCACCTATACTTGTGTGGGATTGACTGAACGCAATGGAAAGACAATGTTCATCTAATTCTAAAGGACCCCCCCCTACCCCCTTTTACACGCTCAATATTATTGCACAATAATATTGACCGTGTAAGGGCAATATTGAAGATTAGCGCAATATATTGAGGAATATTAAAAGTTGTTAATATTTATTGAGGCTTCGTCAGTATTATTGAACAGTGCGAGGCGGTTATTGAGCAATGTAGCCCTCTAATGTTCTGTTTTCTCTAACCTAAAATAACCGGCAATGTCTGTTTCGGAGAAAAAAGGAACAAATAAAGGAGAGGAAAGAATATTTCTATTGCAATGCATAAAGGTACGATAAATTATTTTATTTGTGCGGTGTAGGCCTATATTTAATAATAAATAAAGGATGCCAGAGATATGAGTATGTATTGTGATGAGTTGATTTGTAAGACTTGTAAGTCACTGCCGGCTCCGTCACAAATAAAATCAGAGGAAAAAAATCAACCGTGATAAGAAAAATGAAGCTTATTCGCGACATACTTCTTGAACAAGCTACCGAACCAGACTGAACAATTGCACAATAATATTGACCGTCTGAGATCGAATAATTTTCACGCAATAGGCCTATATTGACAAGATAATATTGCACAATAATATTGACCGTCTAAGGTTGAATTGTTTTCACGCAATGTATTGACAAGATAATATTGCTTCAACAGGGTGCCCAGCAACCTGGAAAACAGGTAAAAGTCAGGGAATTGATCAAATTTCTGGAATTTTCACATATTCGCTAAAATAATAGGCCTAAGCTATTTTTATTCACAATAATTAACTTTCAAAATAACATTTTTCTTCCAGTTAATAATCACTGCGAATTTCTTTTAGTACAGTTGTCCATGTTGAGTATACTAATTTCAATGTTACAAGTCAACATGGGATTTTCATATCAACTTTCCAACCCTTTATTGCGTGTCTGTAGCCAAAGTTGAGTCATTAGTTCACTAGTCCATGTAAGGCGATCTTTCATTACAAAAATATAATATAACTAAAATCTAACTTGGAACGCACGACCAATAGCCCATTGCTTTATGCTGACATAATTTAACACCTTCATAGAG
This sequence comes from Timema californicum, assembly GCA_902141385.1. Taxonomy (NCBI): domain Eukaryota; kingdom Metazoa; phylum Arthropoda; class Insecta; order Phasmatodea; family Timematidae; genus Timema; species Timema californicum. The sequence continues at coordinate 141,752 of CABFOW010001271.1, read as the reverse complement.
TGTTACAATTTCAAAGTGTGTGTGTACAGTAGCCCCATGGCTTCTTTGGTGCTGACTGACAGTCAACATTTAGGTATATACCTACATTTTGACCGTCAGAAGTGACAGATGCTAAACACATGTTTTTGCAGATCATATGGCACGGCGTAGGGATACGTAATTTGGTTTGGTAACTTTTCAAAGCTGTCAGTCAGAACTAAAGAAGCAATGGAGCTACTGTAGTTGGCCTATAGTGTACATCCGTTTCTGTGAACTCCCGTTCAATCCACGCAAGCCTAACATTGAGTAACCTTTATACACCACGTCTTATCACCGTTTCAGGTTCTACGCATTTATGATAATTACTCTATCGGGGTAGGGTCGTAAGGATGAACAAGGAAGTATTTTAGAGGTAATTTATCCGTTTTTGGTGAAGGGAGAGTGGAAAACCATTTAGGAAAAACGACGGTGGAATAAACTTTGCCAAATCACAATTTGTTTGGAAAACATAGATCATTGAAGTGGGTGAAAAAGAATATAACTAAGTAACGAGACTAACAATACATGCTGTAAGTGACTTTATCTCACATTTATCGTGATTTCCTATCACACGCGTCATCGGTTTGTCATGTTATCACTTTTAAAAGTCTACAGGTCACGAGAACATAACAACTGGGCGATCAACAGGTTGGCTGGCAGCTTATCAGGGTTGAATTTGTTGCAGCTGGGCTATATTTACAGATATTACATTTTTGGAAAAATTTCATTTTTTTTAAAAAAAATCTGGGGGGGGGG
>CABFOW010001271.1:116425-140912 GCA_902141385.1 Timema californicum | reverse complement strand
GGGGGGGGGGGGGAATGTTAAATCTTTAATTGTAAGGAATGAGCTCAAGATATTCCCAAGTTTTAAATTTTACTCTTAAGTGTAATCTAGCCAAAGGACGTTAGTACCAAAAATATTATCATTTTTAATTTTTCATTTATTTGCGGTATTTAACGTGCACTTTCTGTGTTCTTAGGCGAGAACATTTTACCCTAAGACCACCGAGGTTGACGAAAGATTATCAAACTAGTTTCAATAACTTCAATTACAGCAATTCTAGTTTTCATTTCACAGGCACATATTGACTACAGCGCTCGATGGTTTAATGTGTCACTAACGTTGGGTCTAATGCAGAGAATATAGAGAGTGGAAAACCCTTTTGGAAAAACCACTTTAAATACACCCGGCTGAGAGTCGAACCTCGATCTCCCCATCATCGGTGATCTAGTCCACTGCGAGAATAGTGCTTTAGACCATGTAACAACTAAAGCTGGNCTTTTGGAAAAACCACTTTAAATACACCCGGCTGAGAGTCGAACCTCGATCTCCCCATCATCGGTGATCTAGTCCACTGCGAGAATAGCGCTTTAGACCATGTAACAACTAAAGCTGGTTAGAACCATAATAAAAGTAAAATAAGCTACAGTTTAGAAATATTTATTGAGTTGATTGTGACTATTATTTTCTGTGCAACAAATTTTTCGATGGCATAGATTATTATTATTAATATCACCGCGTCTTACTACCTCGTTCGGGTTATACGAACTTACGCTAATGTGTAATGGTAGGATGATTGTGAGATGAAATGGAGGACCTACAGTTTAACGTGGGATCTGAACCAAGGTGGAGGCCTGGCATTCCCCACATTCACAAGTTGTGGTTAATACACGTCTTGTCAGAGGTGAAGGAAGGGTTTGGCTATCATATAGATCTGTGACGGGACCGAGGATTGAACCCCGGACCCCCAGCACGATGACATAGATAATTGTTACGCCTTTTTTTTTTATAATACCATGCATATGGGACAGCTGTATTCAGTTGCCCGCCCGCACCATCGGGGGAAAGCATATATACAAAGGATGTCCTTAAAGTGCGTTAATTTCCCGTTGCTTACTGCCTTTTTACAATATTTATTTGAAAAATTTATTTCAGATTGGTGAGCCAGAAAGAAAAAAGTCGCGGGCCTCTAGTTGAGCCACACTGATTTGTAGTATGATAACTTTTTCCATAGAGAGCACATTGAAGTACGATAGAAGAAATGGAACATGTAGACCCACTTGAGCCAAAATTAAAGAGTATTTTTTTTAATGTCCAAAATTCCCATAAAAACCTCTTCTTTGAGATTGTTAAGGCGATAGAATATTATATCACAAATCCCTAAACGCCAGAAAGCCAAATGGGCTAATAGCGTTCTTGGGTGAAGTTGTCTGGCTATAGGAGAACAAACAGGGGACGAGGAAAAATAAATGACAATACATTTTGTGTTATGACCCCTCCTATTAAATGACATCATTCAATTTACAAAGGTTACCTTTCTGATCAGCTGAAATATGTAAATTTTTGAACCTTTCGGAGAGGAAAATTCTAACTTTTGAATTATGTTTACAAGTCTATATATGTATTACTTTATGATAGTATTAACTCTAAAGTTCATTGCCACACTAAAAAAAAGTACGCCATCTATCTCTTTCTTGAGCTAGTTGTATCCAGTCCACCTCATTATACCCTATCCTTATCTTGAGCTAGTTCTATCCAGTCCACCTCATTACATCCTATCTCTTTCAGGTCCATTCTAATGTTATCCTCTCATCAGTATCTAGGTCTTCCCAATGGACTCTTCCCATTGGGCTTACCAGTCTGTACTTCGAACAAAGTTATAGAATCTCCCATTCAAGCTGCATGTCCTGCCCACCGTAACCTGCGAGATTTGATTATCCTAACAATGTCTGAGAAAATAGTTTATGTGTTTTTATTCTGTCTTTAACTTTGGCTAGGAATGGGGAAATATTTTATGGATTTCGTTTGAACTTGGTATTTACAACCCAAAAAATCGTAATTTTACTTATACCTCTAAAAATTATGGTATGATGACTGATTTAGGAAATTCAAAATTTTTCTAATATAGCTCTGGTAGTTAGATTTTTAAAATCAAGGTAGGGTTAGGATAAATAACACAATACTCATTTTTTGGATAAATTTGATTATATTTCTTAAAATGGCTCTATCACTTTGGGTGGTTAATATGAGTATTGACAAATAATATGTTTGTTTTTCTGGGTAAAGATTTTTTTGGGGGGTGGATTCACCGTTAAACTATTTAAAAAAAGTTATTCCAAACTTTAGAAGATATAAACCCCTTTTCGGAAGTCGCATAGTCTAAGGCGTCAGTTACGCAATAGACCGTTGCTGATTATGGGGCGATCAGGGTTCCAAAATGGTTTTCTACTTTCTCTCCATGCAAATTCATGTACACTTCCTCTAAATTTAACTCACCTCACCTCATCCTTAACTTCATACCATAATTTGCTCATGATCTGATGCTAAAAAAATATTTTTTTTCTATACACAAAACTTAGCCACTTACTATTTCACTTTTATTAGTTTGAAAAAAATTAGCTTTGATTGTTTTAAGAAATAGTTTTTTTATAAACAAAATTAGGTTCTTATTGTTTTAAAAATAGGTTTTGATTGTTTTAAAAATTGAGTTTATATTTTTTTTAACTATTGTTATATGTTTGCTATAAAATAATTAGGCATATATTGTTTTAAAAACGGGGACCACTTAAGACGTTGTGTAATGAAGGTGGTGGTCAGTAGGTCTGTAAATATTTGTTTGAGAACAGACCTAAAGACTGGGGCCAGGAATATTTTAATTTACAGGCTTGTATGATTTTTTAATAAGGTACAGCTTGAATTAATTACTAACAAATGAAAGGTTTTATTTTTATTTATTTGATAAAAAGTGGTTTCCAATTCTATAAGGTTTATTTTATTTGTCATTAAAACTGTGGCTATCTACTTTTCAAAAATACACATCCATTGCTGACAGTAAAATTATATAGGCCTATAGTTGAATCGTGCCTTACTACCCGTTCGGTTTACATACGCCAATGTACTAATTACACTTATGAGTTAAGGATGAAGAAGGCTTAATTTAGAGTAAGTGTACCCGAATTTGCGTGGAGGATGAATAGAAAACTATTTTGGGAAAAAAAACCTCAGCACACCCGACCGGGATTCGAACCTTGATATCTCTGTCATCGGCAGTCCAGTCTATTGCGAGAGTAGCACATTAGAACATGCGACCACCAAAGCGGGTTTTAGAAAATTAAAGTTTAATATATTGGGTTAAGTTTTTTAACGGTTTTTTTCCTTCCACTGATACCTCATAATATTAGTTCTGTCAAGTGACCGCTTCAAACGCTAGTGTTTGGGTCCTTAGAAGCGTCATGTTACTGTGGCAACCAGTCTAACCAGCCTTTAAATTTCTTGAAGGAATGTTTGAAAAAGAGATATTTATTTATCTCCTGTTTGTTCTCCTACTACCGGATGGCTCCACCCAGAAACGTTCTAAGCCCACTTGATTTCTGGCGTTTTGGAATTTGTTTTTAAGAGGCCGTTCTTAAATTACCAAAGGCTTTTTTTTTCATGATATTCGACTCCCCCCCCCCTCTTAAGGATCATAAGATTTTCCTGCACCCCTCCACCCCCAGCCCCCACCCTTTCTGTACCTTACACAATATTTTACAATTTGGTAAATTAGATTATTTTAATAGTTTAGTTAAGGACATAAGGAATCGGTAATAAAATGAGTGATAGGGAATCTTATATACTTTAATTGCATTTCCCCCCCTCCCCCCATTTATTTGAGATATTTAACATGCATTTTCTAAACCTAATTATTATATCAGCACACGATAATTTCTATGAGCGAGAGTGAAAGGGTCTTCCAATTTTGCCGGGAAAGGTATTTTCCCCTACCTTCCAGGGTTCTTTTACATGCCTCAATCGACATGGGAACAACGGCCTTACTTCCCCTCCGAAGGAAGTTGTGCTACGGATTTTTATCGCTCAAGAAAAATCCGTTGACCCCCAGCTGGGTTTGAACCCACTAACATTGAGTCTTGAGGCAAACACTTTACCTAGGTCGACAACTTTAATTGCAATAAGGAAATGAAATAAAGTGGAATTTTATAATTAATATATTTATTTTCTGAAAATTTTAAACGTTGATAAAAAAAACCTTACTTAAGATAGATTCTGCCCCCTCCCCCCTCCCCCACATGACTCCCTGGTAAAAAAAAGTAAGAGTATACTGAAACTCCCTCCCCCTAAAAAGAAAAGCTCTTAAGTTGCGTCTGAAGGGGTGAACGTATTTTTACAGTTTTTTTTTTATAGAATTGACATTTTTTTGGTCAAAATAAATCAAATATTTCTCCAGTAGCAACATAGAGTTTAGTTTTCTGCAAATGATAATATAAACAGATCTTGAATAGTTGTCAAGGATGTCCTGGAATTTAGTCACAACCTTTTAAATAAAGAGATAAAGTTGTGACCAAATTCCAGGACATTCTTGATAAATATTCAAGATCTGTTGATATTAGCATGGGCAGAAAACTAAACTCTATGTTGCTACTGGAGAAATATTTGATTTATTTTGGCCAGAAAAGTGTAATGCTATAAAAACTGTAAAATTACTCGCATTCCTTTCTGCCACACCTTAATTAATTTAAGGACGACCCTTAAGCTATTCTAGCATCTCAAGAGGCAACCCACTTCTTATTCATAGCTTAAAATCCACAACGGCACCAAAGTCCTTAAAGTTAAAAAAAAAAAAAATTCTTAACCAAGCTGTGACCTTGCTGGTGAGTCTGTTGGGTTTTAACTACGCCTTTCATATCTGTTGCCAGCTGCATTGCGGATTGGAGATCACCGCTGAGTGCTGACCGACTACAGCCCTGCAGGAAGTGTGAGGGTTTCTCATTCGAGTCTTTGAGGGGAAGGGGGGGGGTTAGTCATTTACTGTTTGAGGGGAAGGTAGGAGGGGAAACTGAAGTGTGGTGCCTGCGCTTTTCACATCAAGAATACGTGGCCTTTGGGGAGTGGGGATGAAGCATAGGCCATGTATCGATACCGTACTTGTATCGAAAGGTAAATATCGATAGGCCTACCGCACTTTTTATCGGAAGTAAAACATCATTATTAGTATTTAAAGGAAGATATCAATACCGGATTTCTTGAAAGGAAAATATCGATACTTTTATCGAAAGGAAAATTTCAATATTTGTAACGAAAGGAAAATATCGATATTTGTATCGAAAGGAAAATATCAATACCCTACTTTTATCGAAAGGAAAATATCGATATTTCTATTGAAAGTAAAATATCAATATCGTATTTTTATCGAAACTTAAATATCGTTATCAATAGTGTATTTTTACGAAAGGAAAATATAGATACCATACTGGTATATAAATTCATGGGCAAAAGGAGGGAGTGGGGGAAAGGGGCTGTGGGGACCAAAGACCCCCTTCCCCTAGAATTTTCCGTAGTTTTTAGTACTGGTATATTATCTGTTACCGTTAGGTTTTTACCTGGATGACAGTTTAAAAATAATATTTTTAAGTTTTGGGTTGCCAACACTTATAAAAGATCACTGCTTTGTTATAAATTTTAAGTTTTTTAATTACATGTTATATTTTACATTTAAAATAAGTAAACTTAATTCTCATACTCTTTCATAACTTTTAATAATTTCATTTTATCCAACTCAAAATAATATTTTAAACGTAATTAAAAGTACTTATTCTACGTTTTGGAACGTTATCTATGATGTGTAATATAGTGCATACATCAATACCTTTTAATACACGCATCGTATTTATTTGGAAAAGAAAAAATATTTGTCTTTTTTTTAGATTTAATAAATTATTTTATCGTATTTCGAAATATTTAACTGAATAAAATATTTTTATCCATTGCGTGGGTGCATCATTGTAAAATACTTGTTTCCGCCACGTTCAATAACATGGTTTAACTCCGTTGGTCGCCATTTTAAAGCTATGTTCGTTAGACCTTTTGTGAAAGTGATGCAAATGGTAATATTTTTAAATAGAATGGAACAATAAATAAACTTTGTGCCCAACCACAAATAAATATATAAATGATATTGTTCTAAATTACTCTGGCTAACATTACTATCAAATTCATATATTGCCATCTGTTTTCATTACAGTTATCCAAAGTGGCAGATGACAGATGTTGGCGTAGGGATATATTAGGGACTATTTATAGTAACATTTCGAGCTGTCATCCAAGTAAACTAAAGTCGTGAATGAACAATACTTGTACCAAACTTCAAATAACTTATAGAGGCATTTAATTTAAAAAAAAAGTGACTATCACATTAAATGGATCCTAGAGGTATCCAATTTTTTTTTAAATTATGAGGGGGCTATTCCAAATGGCTTTTAATAATAATTTACCACCGCGTCTTACTAGCCGTTCGGGTTATAAGCTTAAGTACTAATTACACTAATTGATTAGGAATTGGGAAGGTTGAATTTAGAAGAAGTGAACCCGTATTTTCGTGGAGGGAGAGTAGAAAATCATTTAGGGACCCCTCGCCCCCCCTCCCCCAGTTAATTCGACTGAGATTCGAACCTTGATATTCCCTTTCCTCAGTAGTCTAGCTCAACACGAGACTAGCGCGTTAGTTAACTACGCCACCGAGGTGGGTCAAATGGTTTTTAAATATCATTCAAAAACATCCAAAAATGTATTGGTTGATGACCACTTTCAATAACTTCTAAGAAATCTAATTTAAAAAAAAATCAGGCGAGCACCATTCTAAATATCTTCAAGGGCTTCCACTTTTAAGAATTTGCTCGTGTAAGACCCTTTCTAGTATCTTTTAGAAGCATCTAGTTTTAAAAACAACTGGCTAGGCTTGAGGGCATTCCAAATCTCAGAAAATTTCTGGATGAGAACCTCTTCAATTTTTTTAAAAATGTTGGCGAGTACTTCTTAAACTAGCTTTTAGAGGCATCCAAGTTTCAAAAATTTGCTGACGCAGGACTATATCAATCATAAAATAGCTTCTTAGAATCTAGAAGAATTACTAAATTTCACTTTTTTTCCATTTCAAATTTGAGGTGGAGCTTTTTTTTTTTTAAATCGCGTCTTACTATCCGTTCGGGAGGAGAGGAGGAAAGAAATTTCCTAAAAACTTTTTCACTACTGTATTTTGAAACCCATCTCAAAATTAAATTCTCTCGAAGTCCATGTCAAAAATTACTTAACTTATGATTCTTTCGATAATGATACGATACCGAATATCATATTTTGTGTATCGTTTAGATTGGACAGGCTAAATTAAAACATAAACATTCAATCTTATTATAGGATATTAATGTTCATGATCATAATGGTAGCCAAAGTGTCCGTTGCCATGGTAACCAAAGTGTCCGTTGCCATAGTAACCAAAGTGTCCGTTGCCATGGTAACCAAAGTGTCCGTTGCCATGGTAACCAAAGGGCCCGTTGCCATGGTAACCAAAGGGTCCGTTGCCATTGTAGTCAAAGGGCCCGTTACCATAATGGTAACGAAAGCGCCCGTTACCATAATGGTAACCAAAGGGTCTGTTGCCATGGTAACCAAAGTGTCCGTTGCCATGGTAACCAAAGGTCCCGTTGCCATGGTATGGCTAAAAAAAAGTAACTAAACTTATCTGTTTTTATTATTATTATTTAGTACCGNGTTACCATAATGGTAACCAAAGGGCCCGTTGCCATGGTATGGCTAAAAAAAAGTAACTAAACTTATCTGTTTTTATTATTATTATTTAGCACCGCGTCTTACTACCCGTTCGGGTAATACGCTTTAAGTACTAATTACGCTAATGGATTAGGAATTGGGAAGGTTGAGTTAGAAGAAGTGAACCCGTATTTGCGTGGAAAACCATTTAGGAAAAACCACCCCCAGTTCACCTGACCGAGATCCGGACCTCGATCTCCTCGTCCTCTGCAGTCTAGTTCAACATGACTAGCGCGTTAGCCAACTACGCCACCGAGGCGGGTAAAGTCATAATCACATATCTATTAGTTGAGTAATGATTGTGGTCTGCAGATGTCCCTTAGATAGATTATTAAATATCATGATAGTTGACCACATAAAATAGGTTTTATTTTCTAAAAGTGTCTTCGTATGAAAATTACAAGCCTAGTACGAATTGAGAACTATTTTTTTTAAGTCTACATCGCTAAACATGTCTTCATACGATGAAGTTTCGTGTCCGAATATCAACATTCCAATGTGTGCCAGGCATCTTGGAAGGCCGACTGACGTCATTGGAACTTAATTGAACAATCATTTGAGCTTCGTTATGAAAACATTGACCGTTTGTGTATTGCTGGGAAAGCAAATTAAAAAATAATAATAATAGGAAATTCCAATAAGACTAAAATATTCTTGTAGGCATTTCCTGACCCAATACGTATGAAATTGTTTTGATTCATTTGAGGTATTTAGCGTACGCGCTCTGAATTGCCTGATTATACCAGCACACCGTCATTTCCATGAGTGAGAGCGAAAGGACCTACCAATTTTGCGGATAAAGGTATTTTCACATGTCTACAATCGACACGGGACCAACGGCTTTACTTTCCCTCCGAAGGAAGTTGTGTACGGATTTTTATTTCTCAAGAAGCCGTTGACTCCAGCTGGGTTTGAACTCACGAACATCGGGTCCTGAGGCGATCACTCTATTTTAAGACCACCGAGGTCGACAAACGTCTTAATAAATTATTTTTACCAAACCCTTCTTTCACCTCTGACAAGACGTGTATTAATCACAACTTGTGAATGTGAGGAATACCAGGCCTCCACCGTGGTTCGGATCCCACGTTAAACTGTAGGTCCTCCATTTCATCTGACTATCACCCTACCATTACACATTAGCGTAAGTGAGTATAATCCGAACGGGTAGTAAAACGCGGTGCTAATAATAATAATAATTTATTTCTATGAAATGTAGGGAAAGTGATAGGATACGACCCGCCTCGGTGGTGTAGTTATCTAACGCGCTAGTTTCGTGTTGAGCAAGACTGCATAGGACGGGGAGATCGAGGTTCAAATCTCGGTTGGGTGAACTGAGGGTGGGGGTGTTCCTAAACGGGTTTTCCACTCTCCTTCCACGCAAATGCGGGTTCGCTTCCTCCAAATTCAACCTTCCCAATCCCTAACCCATTAGTTTAATTAGTACTTAAGCGTATAACCCAAACGGGTAGTAAGACGCGGTGCTAAATAAATAGGATGCGATACACCCCGTTTACCCTAAAAGGGATTATTTTTACCTCGATGGACTACACCAGTGGTTCCGAACGTGGGGTACGCGAAAATATTTGAATAGTTGGGGAAAGAGCTACTATGCCAGCAGTGTAAGACAGAACTACCAATAAAAGTTATGAAATTAACTCAACGAAATGGTTGAGGGGTTGTGCGAGTTTTCTTCTATATTTAACTCTGAAAGACTGATTTCAATTTCAAACGTAAAATTGTTTCTATAATTATTAATAAATTGATAAATAAATTAAATATGTTTGTTTTTAGTTGTAAATTTTGCTTTTTGAATGTAAAAATGTATGCACTCTTTATTAAGCATACCATCACATTGTTTTTTTAATCTCATTAGGTTACTAGCCTATTTATTTTCAGTTGCAACAAATAAATCAGAAATAAATACTACTGTAGTAATTAAACATGTTGTTAAAAATTATTAGCACAATTTATGGAAATGGGCTGTGAAGGGGTACGCAAGCGAAAAAAAAGGTGTAATGAAACTGTTTTGGACCCCTCTCATATATTCGAAAAGTCATGGATGAAGTGTATTTTTCTTTAAAGAACTGTATGTAGGATTTCTTTTTAATACTTCATCCATGGAGAAAAAACGCGTTTTAAGAAATAATTTCAATATAATGCGCTTTAAACTTTTTTCTTTTAAAAAGATCAACTCCGTTGTATGATAAAAATCATGTGACACTCTGGCTCCCTCTACCCAATAGGAAGCCATTCCTTACAACATCAGGTTGCCAGGAGTCTTTCTATTAGTTAATTTTGACACTTTTGACAAGCGGTCCAAGAAGCAAGGGGTAGGTCATATATTAATAGTAGCTTGTGCGTATGAATCCATATCATTGACAGTGTCGATGATAACAGTGCCAGTAATATAAAAGTACACAGTGATATAGCAACATAAATCTACACAGCACATAGTACTCAGAACATGTAACATGTAATATCACAGAAAAACAATCCGTAAATTAACAAAATCTGTATAATTTAATATCATATCTTCAGTACCGAAGGTGTAATCATTTAAATAAATCGTGTACAACATAAAAATTCTTGCTCATTTCATAAGTATCAGAATCATAAATAAACAGCTCACATAACCGTGTGATAACTGCGTAGTAGGGCATGTACGTGTCATCATCATAAAACCCGGTATCGTCCGCATCAAATATCACATTAAATCCGATATCGTTATAATTAATGGCCAATCCCGGCACAAATCTCAATTAAAAACCGTATCACATTAAATGCTGATAACCGCTGCACTACACTATGGTGGAACCAAGCAACGTAAGCTTTCTACCTTAAAGTGAGAACGAGGAGTGGATGAATGTCGATTGGGCACTCTTTATGTAAGTTACTGTAACCAACTTTTTAAAAACCTTTCTATCTAATCCATATAAATTACAAATAACATTAATTTATTTAACAAATCGTGGATAAAATGAGTCTAAGAAATAACTCTATGTGGTGCAGTATGTTCCATTTTGCTCTAAGTGAAACTCATTGTTAATTTGAGCAGACAAATTTTATCTTCTGACCTTTACTTTATCAGCGTTTCTTTATTCATTTCTCAACTAGGCCCAGTACCTTACCTGCACGACTTGTTTACAAAATTAACACGTTTAAAATATTTATTTACTCTTGTTATAAAGAGCAAAAGGTTATAGAGACAAAGGAATTCGCAAACGCATGCCACTTATAAACAATAACATTGTGTCTTCTAGTAATGAAGTAGGATTTTGGTCATGAAAGTAGCAAGTATTTCTGCGAACAGTAGACCTCCCTCCATGTTATTATCGTTATTAGAGTCTTACTAGTAGTTCTGTGAACAGTAGACCTCCCTCCATGTTATTATCGTTACTACAGTCTTACTAGTAGTTCTGTGAACAGTAGACCTCCCTCCATGTTATTATCGTTACTACAGTCTTACTAGTAGTTCTGTGAACAGTAGACCTCCCTCCATGTTATTATCGTTACTACAGTCTTACTAGTAGTTCTGTGAACAGTAGACCTCCCTCCATGTTATTATCGTTACTACAGTCTTACTAGTAGTTCTGTGAACAGTAGACCTCCCTCCATGTTATTATCGTTACTACAGTCTTACTAGTAGTTCTGTGAACAGTAGACCTCCCTCCATGTTATTATCGTTACTACAGTCTTACTAGTAGTTCTGTGAACAGTAGACCTCCCTCCATGTTATTATCGTTACTACAGTCTTACTAGTAGTTCTGTGAACAGTAGACCTCCCTCCATGTTATTATCGTTACTACAGTCTTACTAGTAGTTCTGTGAACAGTAGACCTCCCTCCATGTTATTATCGTTACTACAGTCTTACTAGTAGTTCTGTGAACAGTAGACCTCCCTCCATGTTATTATCGTTACTACAGTCTTACTAGTAGTTCTGTGAACAGTAGTTCTCCCTCCATGTTATTATCGTTATTAGAGTCTTACTAGTAGTTCTGTAAACAGTAGACCTCTCTCCATATTATTATCGTTACTACAGTCTTACTAGTAGTTCTGTGAACAGTAGACCTCACTCCATGTTATTATCGTTACTACAGTTTGAACGTTCATAGGTTTACCTGGTTTAAGATACCTCGTATTTAAAAATTTACAAAACAATACACCCTAGATTGCTTAGGACTAAAAATTCAATTCATTTGAGAACCAAGCGAAAAACAGTTTTAGCGGCTTCATATTGAAAAACTATGTACATCCACCGTTTGGCCTAGGTTCAAATAGTGTCCTTGAATAATTTAGTTAAAATGGGACCATGCATTTCGCTTAGCAACGGTACGTACTGAAAGACATACCCTTTGGTCACATTAAAACATAATCTTGCGACGTTCGATTAATTGAAATATCATGAAATTAGCTTCAAAGTCACCAATTTTTGTGAGCCAAGTTTATAGTGCAGGTATTTTTTTTTACGTTTTACTCAAAATAAGCCTATCTACTATTATATAATCATATTAGAATTTATGATATTTTGAATGAAAAGCTCTTGTTTGTCATACATTTGAAAAAAAGTCATGAAATACCGGTATGGCCTAGACGCCCTTTCTTGATCAGGGAAAAGTCATATAAAAGTCAGGGAATCTAATAACATGTTTGTATTTAAAAAACAATATATATTCATTCAAAAAATAGTAGCTTTTATTTACTAAAAGTTCAAGTAACGTTTTTCTGCCTGTTAGTAGCCACAGCGAATCTCTTTTAAAACACAGTTGTTTATATTAATCTCACTTTTCAAGGTCAACATGTGATTTTCGTGTATTTCCATCCCTCTACCTCATTATTACTCGTGGCCCCCTAAATATGCTGACATATTTTCGCGGCCCCCTAGTTTTTACTAACATAATAATCATTAAATTTTATTCTAAAATAGTGTATATATTTACTGATTATAGTAACAAACAAATAAAATAACAAATAAACTTACTTAAATGTATATTTAATGGAACTTCTCTTCTGTTGAACACTTTCCATTAATTCATCTATTCTGGTTTCAATTGTATTACTTAAAATTCTATTCACATGCAGGAGTCGATTTCTCTGCTTGCATTTAATATTTACCAATGTGGAAAATCCTTTTTCACATAAATAAATAGAAACAAAGGGCAACAAATTTTGAATGGCGTTGGTAAGCAGATGGGTATTTTTTTGTATTATCTGTAGTTTCTATTATCTGTGATTCCCCTCCCCCCTCTATTACCCTGGAAAATCTAGAGTCTAATGTACTTACATGCTTACGATCAACGAATTATTTCTTCCAAAACGTTAAGTTTAAGATAATTGACAGGTGACCTGGTGGTCTAGGGGTAAGGTGTCAGACTTCTGTGCTGGCGGCCGGGGTTCAATCCTCGGTCGCGGCAAAGATTTATCTGATTACCAAACCCTTCCTTCACCTCTGACAAGACATCTTGTGAATGTGGGGAATGCCAGGCCTCCACCGTGGTTCGGATTCCACGTTAAACTGTAGGTCCTCCATTTCATCTCACAATCACCCTACCATTACACACTAGCGTAAGTGCGTATAACCCGAACGGGTAGTAAGACGCGGTGCTAGTAATAATAAGATAATTGACTTCGGTAATAAGCAGTTTAAATAATTTTTTCGAGGTCCCTCGGTTTAGAATAGCTACTATACCTCACTCAAAGTTGAGTCATGTGCACGTGTGAGAATTTGATTACGTTAAAGGGAGAAGAAACTAAAAAGGAATGTGTCTAATAACAACTTTAGAATGTAGGCTACTGGTTTAAGCCGAACTTTAAATGAACGTCTCAGTAATAATTATGATCACACTGAAATCTAATTTGGATCGCGCCCAATGATTCAGGCTGAAATACTTTAACCCCTTCATAGAATGACACAGTTTCAGAATGTGTATTTGTATAAAAATTTTATTACATAAAGTTTGTAATTTTATTTTATTTTTGTGGCTGGTAAAATTTCTAAATCGATTCTGGAAAAGTCAGGAAATCTTAAAATATAGTTTGGCTGTGTTATTCCATTGACTCCAAACACATTAGCAACTATTCATTGGGCGAGTTGCGCCAAACTTAAAAGCCTTATGTTTGTTGGATTGCTACTATTGCGGACATATTGATGACCTCTGGTTGTTGTACTTGCCTTGTGTTTTTTTCTGCAGATATTAACTAAATGCAGGCGCCATTTCTTTTCGATACTCGATTATTGTTAATCCATGGTGGATCCATGGCCTGTTGTCGGGGTGGGGGGAGATAATGATTTTCATAAGGCTCTTTCAAGTATACAAGCGTTTTATTCATAATGATTTTAATAATATAATTGATAGTTTATAAAATTAATTTTAATTAATAACTACCAGCCTCGGGGGCCTCATTGTCTATCGCGCTATTCTTTCAGTCGACTAGTCTGCCAATGGCTGAGAGATCGAGATTCTAATCTCGATCGGCTGTACTGAGATTTTTTCTAAAGTGGTTTTCCACTCTCCCTCCACGCAAATGCAGGCACACTTCCTATGAATATAAACCTAACCTACTCATCTCTGAGACCGTTAGGGTAGTTGGTAAAAAAAACTTATAACCTGAACGGGTAGTAAGACGCAGTGCTAATATATATATGGCTAACCACACTTACATTGCATGCGCTGACTATTTGCTGACTCGCATTGAATATTTCTCAATGATATGATGAACAGAATATAAATAAACACACCATCCAGCCGTCACTTAAATCATGACATAATGATGGTTATTTTTTCCCGTACTTCACGTCTTAGAACCCGTCCGGACTATCAAATTAACCTCATTAATCCGGACTTTAATCAAGCCCCGATTAGTTCGGATTAAAAATAACTTATAAAATAAGGCAAGGTACGATTAAAACATCCGATACAAAAACAAATCATATTTATTTTCCATTTTGTAATACAAATGGAATATAATCCGCACGAAACAAATTAATATGTTGAGTACATTACTTAGAGGATATTTTGGTCCTTTAGTGTAACTTTACCTAGAACATGACGGTCTTGGTTCATTCACTCTCACGTTACATGTCATACTAACATGTTTGAAAAAATTACTCATCTCTACACTAAAGACTCAATAACTAGGTTTATCATCGGCGTTTATTAATGTATTTGGAAATAGGGTTGTCCGGATTAAGCGAAGTTCGGTTTAATAGGGTTCGAATTAATCATATTCTGTATTTACACTAATTTTGTAGGGATAAGTAGTTGAATTTTAAAAAAGTACTAGCATTTGCTTAGAAAGAGAGTGGGAAATCCTCTATGAAAGTCATTCATCCGGGATAAAATAATTTTCTTAGCTTGTAAACCAGACGCCTTCATCCACGGGAATACAGTTGGGGGTGTTAAATATTATAATAAAAAGTAAATTTAGACCTAATAATTCTTTCAGGTACAAATAAAGCACCTATAAGCGTTTACCAATTTCTCTTCTAATTAAAGGGTTTGTTATTTAAATGCATTTTTTCTAAATACTTATTTTAAGGCTATAGTTTTCAATACTTTAAATACTTTTCGACTAGCTTCATAAGATGATTATTTTAAAATATATATGCTTGTATTTCTATTAGTTGAGCAAACACTTTCTTTGGAAAAATAATCGCAAGTGAGCTCTGCTAGTATTCGAACTAGAGTACCACCTTTCTGAGACAGAGCCAGCTCAGCGTCAAACCTTTGGTGTGCAAAACTGACTGAGAGGGACATGTCTTAATGTGCGGCAGAAGGGAGCGCGAGTAATTATACAGTTTTTATAGCTAGCATTAGATTTTTTTGCCAAAATAAATCAAATATTTCTCCAGTATCAACATAAAGTTTAGTTTTCTGCACATGCTAATATTAACAGTTCTTGAATATCTGTCAAGAATGTCCTGGAATTTGGTCAAAACTTTTTTAAATAAATAGAAAAAGTTTTGACAAAATTCCAGGACATCTTTAAAAGATTCAAGATCTGTTGATATTAGCATGTGCAGAAAACTAAACTTTATGTTGCTACTGGAGAAATATTTGATTTATTTTCGACAAAAAATTTCAATTCTATAAAAACTGTAAAAATACTCGCAGAATAGAAGACCAGATTCCCTTTTGTGTCTTATCTTCCTTCTTGAACTGAGTACCTGGTTGAGGAGAGGAAATACCCCCACCAATCTATTACTTTCCCCACCCTGGCGTTTGTCACTCTTTACGTCGATTGGTTTTCTGTTTTCTGAAATACAAACAAAGCAGAGACCGGTCGACCGCCTCTACCTGCAGTTTTAGGTTCACAAAGTGTTTGAATAAAGGCTACATGGAATAAGCTTTGTTCCTATATATAATAACAAAAGGAAATGTTTGTTTGTGTGCGATACCCAGCCAAATCTACGGCACGCAGAGATCTGAAATTTTTAACATAGGTGGACGGAAGGGGGTCCGAATGCACCCCGAAACAGGATTTTTAAATTTATGATAGCTTCTTGGTTAGAATATTTTTTACAAATTTTTGAAGAATCATGGGCAACGCCGTGTGGGATTGCTAGTTTATAATGTACACTACTTAGAAAACTGCTTTATTTTCCCAGTAAATTGAAACAGTTTTAGATCTGCGTTTAATGAAAACATAATTATTTTGTGCCTATTGCATATTGCTATGTTGTTTAGAAAAAATGGTGACTAATTATATAATATAATGATTCTCTAGATTTTTAAAATCAATTGGAAAGTTATTCATACACGTTCTACCTGGAGGATATAAATTAATCAAAATATGATAAATATTAATCTCCCAACGGGAAATAAACAATTAGCTTAGTAAGAGGACGCGCTAAGTTTTCGGCTCAATTATCTAAAGCAGCGGTTCCCAAACCGTGGCACGTACATTATTATTATTATAAACACCGCGTCTTACTACCCATTCAGGTTATACGCACTTGCGCTAATGTATAATGGTAGGGTGAGTGTGATATGAAATGGAGAACCTACAGTTTAATGTGGAATCCGAACCACGGTGGAGGCCTGGCATTCCTCACATTCACAAGATGTCTTGTCAGAGGTGAAGGAAGGGTTTGGTAATCAGATAAATCTTTGCCGCGACCGAGGATTGAACCCCGGCCGCCAGCACAAAAGTCTGACACCTTACCTCTAGACCGCCAGGTCACCTTATCGAAATAAAAGGGAAAAGAAAATACCATGTTCAGAGTGTCTACCATCCGGGAAAATCAGGGAAAACGGGAATCAGCCGGGAATTTGAAGTGATCGGGAAAAAACGGGAATAAGTCGGGAATTTGGTAAATCACAATAAAAATCCGGGAAAATGAAATTTTACTCAAAATATGAAATACGATAATCATCAAATCAGTAAATTATAATGTCATTTTTCTGTTTGTAGCTGTGTAATATATTTTTAATTATTGGTAAACAATTTTAATACGAATTAAAAAAACATTCAAATTTTAAAATTTATTATTATTCATAAAAAAGGTTAATAGAAAAATGAGGGTGGTGAGGGGGGGGGGGCTGTGAGTTAGGAGGATGTGACATACTTTTTTAGTCGGGAATTTTAGGAACTGATTAGGGAAAAAAATATCAGGGAAAAGGTCGGGGATTTCATTGGTCAAGTTGAGTAGACACCATGATNTGATTACCAAACCCTTCCTTCACCTCTGACAAGACATCTTGTGAATGTGGGGAATGCCAGGCCTCCACCGTGGTTCGGATTCCACGTTAAACTGTAGGTCCTCCATTTCATCTCACAATCACCCTACCATTACACATTAGCGTAAGTGCGTATAACCCGAACGGGTAGTAAGACGTGGTGCTAATAATAATAATAATAATAATAATAATAATAATTTTAATAACTACTGTATGTGTATATTATGACAGAATGAAGATTTGTGGACAGTGCTTATTTGTGAATACATTCTAAAATGGTCGAAAACGGCCTTTGCAACGCAGTTTTTAATCCAAATATCATATAATATTTCAACAATGTTATGTATTAAGAACCTCTATTAACTCTTTATCGCCATTAATGTTTAATCATAAATGATCCACGTTCATTAGTGCTGGTGTAAATGTAATATTTCTAGCTGATTGTACCGCACAGTTGATGGACATTTGATGCACGCTCTTAAAAGTAGAACGTTGTAAGTCATGTTATATGAAAACAAGCGGCACCACTGAAGCACACACATGATAAGATAAGCTCTTTTCAAGTACTGTGCGGCGTTGTCTTACCAGCAGCCCTTGTCCCCCCTCTTGCCACCCTAGATTACCACTGCACACAGCAAACAATGCAACTCGTGCTCTAGCGCCGTAATCGCTCTAGAGCAGGGGTATTCAACCCGCGGCCCACAGTCACTTTTTTTTGTGGCCCGCCGGCTTAGACAAGGTAGATACCTATTTCAGGTGTGTTCGGATATAATCGGGAGTGTTCGGGTCCACTCATCATCGCTGACACACTAGGGTCGCTAAAAGAAATATAATATATCAAGTGTAAGTGCAGTGGCGGCTCGTAGTTAAAATTAGTGGGGGTGCTGCTCCAGAAAAGTTTTAGTCTTTGTTTTAAAATTGTGTAAAAGGAAAAAAAAAACATGTATAAAAAGAAAATTTATGCAGGAACTTGATAAAATCTTAACTAAAAAAACAATTTTTTTACTTGCTTTAACTTAAATTGTTACAGTTCAAGCTTGATCTATTCATTTAAAAATGAAATCCATTCTTCTTGTTTTAATTCGCGCAAAAAGTTCAATAATTTTCTCCTTTATCTCTGGTTGACAATTTAGGATATTTTTCTCCATTGAAAGTACTGCAAGTGCATTTAGTCTTTCTGTTAAATAAAAGAACCGAAAAAAAAAAGAATCAAATAGAATATCTGTAAGCAGAATAATAATATAACTCTACACTCTTCTACACTTTATCACATTCAAGAATATGGTACATGGTTTTTAAGCACAAGACACGTGGAGTGAAAAAAACCTCCTTCCACCATCACGCCAGAGCTGGTACTGCAAGAGCGACAGTGCTTTCTCTACCTGGCAGTCCCCCTTTCCTTCCCACCCCTCTCCTATGTGCGCATGCGCACACCAGTCAAAAACCACGTCGCTGGCACTGTGAAGCGCACAGTTCCATACAAAGATTGTTGTATCTTTTTCATAAACTGGAGGATGGCTACTGAAGTACTGACATTAAACTTAAGGAATATATATTGTATTACAAAAATAAATAGAGAATTAAAAAAAAAGGACTCACTATATTAAATGTTATCGATAATATCAAGTGGTGCTGCAGTTCCGCAGTGCCTATACACGAGCCGCCACTGTGTAAGTGTTCAAAACTAATATTGTGTGTACAATATTGCGGCCCGTGAGCCATCAAAGGACAGTAATTTTGGCCTCTGGTCCTTAAGATTTGAAGATCCCTGATTTAGAATATGAATGGCGAAGGGGTGAGAAGAGATACCCATAGCGCTCTAGTACAGTCAGTACCAAATAGCAAATAGGACTTAGGCCCTTCACTGTGAATAGTTGGCTTAGCACGCTTATTTGAACCCATTTACGAACACTTTTACGTACCTTGTATTTAAAGTTGATTAGGTATCCGTAATGTTTATCAAAAGATTTAAAAATAAAGTAAAAACATTTTAGACAAAACTATTCAAAGGCCTAAATTATCGAACTTACGCGCCCCTCCCCCTCCCCCCTCGTTAAGCTGAGCGGAGTGTACACTTCAGAACGTCAAGATACCGACTGATTACATGTATCATTGGTCCACCCCTTCATTCTTCAAGTAGTTAACATTCTTTTCCCATGCAATGTTTACTGTGTTGGGCAGTACAATCGTTATCGAAATTTTAGGCGGGTTTTTGTGGTTGACCTGGTATCGATGTTAACGAAATGTTTATGACCAAGACAATACCACAACTAGGTTTGTTACGCTTTCCTAGACCCGACTAAACAATATGACTACGAACGACCAATGGGCTGAGAATTTGCGCGCCAATTCCAAAACAGCTTCACTCCTCGTGTTAGATTTAAACGAGTATAACTTCGTAATCAATGGATTTTAAGTGTATGTAAATTAAAAAAGGACAGAAATTACTAGCTAGAAATACATGGCAGAGAGTAGGTATCTTGTAACGTTTATGAGAGCTGGCCTGATATATTAATGTATCCTGTATTATAATAATTAAAAAGTGATGATGTCTTATTATAGAAATTATAAGATCTGCTGTTTTATAGTTTTTTATTTTATGTAGATCATGTTTTTTTGCTAGATATTTCACATGTTGTAGATTTTAATTTAAAAGCCCGACTATTACGTCATTTACACGACAATTCCTACACGTGATTTTTTTTTTAGAACACGGATTATGATATCATAGACTCCATCTAAACGGCTCCTCGTCAGGAAGGAAAATGAAGAGATGCGTACCCTGAAGGGGGGTATATCAAGGGACATTTCCTTCTCGAAGCTTTTTTAAAAAAACGGTGCGGCCATCCAGATACTTTTCTGTTTACAAAAACTGCGTTGTCTTTCTAAACAGAAAGATGTTGCCATACCTTGCAACTTAACAACTTAAAACACAAACAAATCTTACTACCCGCTCTCATTTATAATATCGTAATTTTGAATATAGATGTGAATAATAAATCATTGGGATGTATAATTCCATATCATTACAACCTACTTAAAACCCGTTTAGTTATAGGTAAAAGAAAGTGAGTATTATTATATGACCGAGCCTTATTTACTCTTATATACATACTTTATGTTTTCTGTAGTTATTTTTGGGAAGATATGTTTAGCTTGATATGATGTGTAGATAATAGGACTAGCCAGAATAAGCACAAATATAACTAAGATTAAATAGTTCATTCTCTGTCGTTTTTCAGTAGCCTACATGTAGGTTTACATGAATTAACCTACCAGCTGTTAGATTTACTCTACCCCAACCGCCATTTTTGTTTACAAAAACTAAATAAAAATTGTTTTCGCGCTTCAACTTGGGCAAAAGCACTCGATACCAAGACTTAACCAAGTCAATCGCAAAAACTCGCCTATTATAAACCCAATTTCATCGCTGAGAGAACTGCAGGTCTTATGGAGAAAGGATTTATCTTCATTCATTCTCTATCAGTTAACTGTTGCCAAATCTCTTCGCTCCCAGTTATGTCTGAAGGTGGTATTCTGGGGTAAGAAGGAGCTATTGGCAACCTCGATTAACCAGCGCTGCGAAACTTGTCTGATATTTAAGGGAAGATGAACACATGAAAATGAGAGAATGGCAACGCTGTTTCCCAATATAAACCATGCAGGTCCCTCAAGGATGATATCCAGTGAAGGGTCACTAGGTCTCAATAACTCTAGAGAATATTTTTTGTTTAAATTTGCCCCCTCACCTCATTTTTTTAACGTTCACTGTGGTCCTTATATTCAAACGATTTTTCCACTTGTCGATTATAATTAAAACCACATACATACGGTCGATGTTTTCGTACTTGATTCATTAGATCAAGGCTCCCTAAACTACGGTCCGCAATGCCCGATTCGGCCTGCGGAATGAGTTTATCCGGTTCGCGAAAGGGTAGACAAAAATTAATACAAAATTATAAAAAATGATTTTAATAACTAATACCTACAAATATACATTTAGGGCCAGTTTCATAGTCAAATTTAGTACGCCTCAAGTGCGGCGCTACACTAAATACAAGACGACACCTACCTAAACTCGAATGGAATGGGCCGTTCTCGCATAGGAAACTGGCCCATTCCATCTGGTTTAGGTAGGTGTCGTCTTGTACTAAGTGTAGCGCCGCACTTGAGGCGTACTAAATTTGACTATGAAACTGGCCCTTAGACATGCATACTTAGTTCTACAAAACTTAATATAATGTATATGTATATATATATATACATACATATATACATAAATATATATAATATACATAAATATATATATTATCCATAGCTAAACATGAATAGATGTACGTTTATATTATCATGGGAATAACAAAAGTTTATTAAAAAATGTAAGAGTTTTTCGTTATGAAAATTGGAACACACTATTTTGTATGATGTATGTGTGTATCCCCTTTATGCATGCATGTGTGTGTGTATAGTACTCAACCCTAAAGAAAAACTCTTACATTTATTAATTGACTTTTGTTATTCCCTTGATAATATAAACATACATCTATTCATGTTTAGTTATTGATATGAGCCATATATATATATACTATGGAATAGTGTGTGTATGTATGTTTTTAGATCCGGCCCAGCTAGTATTTACAACTATGGCTTAAAGCATGAATCTATTACAAAATATCAACCGAAAGATTTATAGACCAAAATATAATGCTCTTGAACTAAAAAACAACTTTGTTCATTTAAACTCTTAATGAAAAATTCCTTCTCTAACAAACCTAATTACATAATGAGAAAAAAACATTATCTATGCTAGTTTACAAGTTTATTAAAATAAAGTGATGCAATTATTTATTACTCCATATGTAAATATTAATAGAGAGCACTATTTCTATTGTTTTGTCTGTAACGAGTGCTTATGAAGGTGGTGGGTGACCTGGCGGTCTAGGGGTAAGGTGTCGGACCTCTGTACTGGGGGTCCAGGGTTCAATCCTCGGTCCCGGCACAGAATTATCTGATTGCCAAACCCTTCCTTCACCTCTGACAAGACGTGTATTATTCACAATTTGCGAATGTGTGGAATGACAGGCCTCCACCGTGGTTCGGATTCTCACGTTAAACTGTAGGTCCTCCATTTCATCTCACAATCACCCTAACATTACACATTAGCGTAAGTGCGTATAACCCGAACAGATAGTAAGACGCGGTGAAAATAATAAATATATTAATAATGTACGAATGATGGGCGAAACTTCGAAACAGTCTCCCGGGATTTGAAACCCTAACATCTCCGTCACCTGTTAAAACAAAATACAGGGGGGTCTGAGATCCGGCATATAATGGTTTAAAAT
This sequence comes from Timema californicum, assembly GCA_902141385.1. Classification (NCBI taxonomy): domain Eukaryota; kingdom Metazoa; phylum Arthropoda; class Insecta; order Phasmatodea; family Timematidae; genus Timema; species Timema californicum. The sequence continues at coordinate 118,092 of CABFOW010001271.1, read as the reverse complement.
ATTTCAAAACTTTGATTAATTTTTCTTTCAACTAAGTATTTGCTTCGTAGAGAATGAGATATTTTGATTTTTCTCTCAGCAATCGGACCACAAAGTCTAGCCCTTTCGGTCTGATGGTAACTTGCCAACAATGAAGGACAGAGTTAATTTTAATGTGTTAAGTTGCTAATGAAGGGGAACGCGAGAAAAAGCTATTGTCCTAGCAGTTCGTATGTCCATACTTTTTTTTTGTGGCCAAAATAAATACAATATTTACCTAGTAGAAACATATAGCTTGATTTTCTCCACCTGGTGATATCAACAATTGTTGAATATCTGTCATGAGCATAGTGACATAAGATGACAAACTTTTAAACGAAGTGGAAAAGTTGTTATTAAATTCCAGGACACCCTTCACAGACTTCAACCATTGTTGATATCACCACGTGAAGAAATTCTAGGATATCATTTAAAAATATTCAACCATTGTTGATATAACTACGGGAAGAAATTCCAGAACATCATTTACAAATATTCAACCATTGTTGATATCACCACGTGAAGAAATTCTAGAATTTTTACAAATTTTCAACCATTGTTGATATCACCACGTGAAGAAAATTAAACTCTATGTTTCTAATGGAGCAATAATTGATTTATTTTGACTAAAATAATGTTTTGATATAAAAACTGCAAAAAACACTGCCATTAATTCGAGTTCCCTGCATCCAAACCTTAAGATCAGTATTTTCACAATTTTCTTTAAAATAAAACTTTGAACAAAATCTAAACTAAATATCAGTAGATATGTTCAGCTTAATCTTCTACATATTGTTGTTGTAATCACAATGGTTCTAGAATAATTGTCATGAGCACAACAACATTTGAACAAAATAATTTTAAATGGAGATTTAAAAAAATCTTGTTCACACGTGACTACGATGATGGTTGAATGGTTGAAAATACCATGTTAATTGAACTAAACGTATTTATTGAAGCGATATTTTATTTATTTTAGCCAAAACTTTTTTTTTCTTTTGTAGAACATCTAAAAATATGGTTCTGGCGTCTGTTCCAACCCACCTAAAAATCAGAAAATACGTGTAGGTATATTTTGTCCAAAAACTCTACTAAATGTGTTTGTTACGAAATTACCATGTTTGGTTTGTGATAATCATATTAATTTGAAGGATCTATTCCATAAAAGCGGTAATCATATTGATGCTAATAATGGAAACATTCGAATTTCTCTAAATAAATTATACAGAGGGATCTTCTGGGTCAAAGTATACCATCGAATGACTTGGTACTGAAATTCCGTTTCTCCAAAGCGTTGTTATTTTTTTTATGGACACTTAGTTGTTTTTACACTTCGTGTTTCTAGTATCAACATCAAACTGTCCTGTGTGATATTTTAATGTGCCAACAGCTGCAGCTCGAGGGGTTATCACTGGCAAGTTCAAATCATATATTTTCCATGAAAGCGTAGTCATTCATTGTGAATGCCAAGAACACGCCTAAATATTTTAGTTCACACAACGGACTCCTTTTGTTTTGATATATTTGTGTCTTGTTTAGTTTTCTTTTTTTCGTCTCTCCTCAATGACGGACTTTTGTTTTTATTCTACTCTTCGGCGTGTGTGCAGTGTTGCCAACTTATATTACTAACCCCCCCCTCCCCATTAGAA
>CABFOW010001271.1:73346-116291 GCA_902141385.1 Timema californicum | reverse complement strand
AAAAAAAAAAAAATCTTATAGTAGTCAGTTCATGCTCAAAATATGTTAACCTTCTAAAATCCCGGACTTAAGATACTGTTAGAAAGAATACTTCTAGAGCCCACTTGAAAAAAAGCAGTAGAACCAACCACTCGTGTAAAACTAAATTATTTTTTTACTTATCTTTCACCTAATGTCAAATTTAAATTGGAAGAAACTTTTTTGACAGTTTTCAAGATCTACTAAATGCCATTTTCATATGTTCACAAATCAAAATTGATAATTTTGATATATAATAATAATACTACTAATAATAGTAAAATGGCATTGTTCACCGCAAATAAATGTGTTTGTATTTTATAAAGGTTTTTTTCTAGCAGAATCTAAATCAAGAAGACAAAAAAATAGATAGAAATTACGCTAACAGCTATTTGATTATTCTAGAAGCCAAATATACTTTAAAAGAAAATCTAGATCTAGTGGGGGGACGGGGGGAAGGGGGCACAATGTTAGCTTGTAGTGTGTTTACCTAACCCCCTCCCCCATTCCCGACCTGAAAGACGTCCCTCGCTGTCTAGTATTCTTTACCAACAAGCTTGCTGGCAGGTTCCCGGAACCAAGAAACCACCTTGCTAGTTCTGAGAAGAGGGGCCAGGCAGCGCTAGCAGTGACCACTGACCGGGCCGGGCAAACGCCGCATGGACTGACTGACTGGCAAGTTGCAGCAACACCGCACAACGTTGCCAGTGGCGCTGTTGCCGCTTCTGCCATGTTGTCTACCGAGGTTTGATTTGCTGCCGTAATGTTTGTTTTCTTTTAACGATAAAAAGGTGTAGTGGACGATGTAAACGATTCATTATTACATAATGACTCATTTTGTATTATTTCTATAATTTATAAATGTTATTGAACTGCTTAATTTAAGATGTAGCCACGGGGAAAGTCGTTTGAGAGTGAGAAACCATGGTAAGACATGAGCTTAGAGCTGAGATTCGAAACTCTACTTCTCTGGCATTGTCACTCCAGTCCAAAGTGAACATGACGCCCTAGACCACGTAGCCACAGGTGTGAGCATAATACATAACAAATAAACTACGAATGTTTCTAATACTGTTTTCTTTTTTCACTGTTTAAGTATATTAAACAGTTCCATTTTCATTAGAAGGGCATTATTTGACTGCTAGAAAGTTACTAGCTCTACTTTAAAGTGTCCATACATCAAGTCATTTGATCTGCAGCTGTCACAATTGATAGATAATATCAAGATTTATTAATATTGACCAAAGAAATACGTTTATATTTTTTAAAAGGTGTGTGTTTGGGTTATACCTATTTTAATTATGCTTATAAATTAGGGAGGAAGGTTAAATTTAGAGGAAATATGTCCAAATTTGCGTGGAGGGAGGGTGAGAAACGATTAAAAAAAGCCTCTATTCACTCTGTCAGGATCGAAACACTGACCTCTCCGTGACCCCTAAACCAGACTAAATAAGCCTGTCGCACGCATCGATGGTTGCAATGTCTAAGACGTCAGTCTCGTAATAGAAAGGGTGGGATTGCCGATAACAAGATGATCGAGGTTCGAATTCCCAGTTAGGTGGGCTGATGTTTTCAGCTTCTTAAACACCACCAAACGTACTCGTTCGCCTTCGTCAAGTTTCACTCTCTGGTCGACTCGGTACATCAAAATATTAATAATATTTAGCACCGCGTCTTACTACCCGTTCAGGTTATACGCTTTAAGTACTGATTACGCTAATGGATTAGGAATTGGGAAGGTTGAATTAGATGAAGTGAACCCGCATTTGCGTGGAGGGAGAGTGGAAAACCATTTAGGAAAAACCCACCCCCAGTTCACCCGACCGAGATTCGAACCTCGATCTCCCCGTCCTCAGCAGTTGGGCTCAACACGACAAGCGCGTTAGCCAACTACGCCATGGGGCGGGTGGTACATCAAAGGATGTCCGCTAGCAGGGTGTTGGTAACACGCAGTAGGGAACATCGACACAAAACCGAAGAGAACATCTTGTATTACAACTCAATGATGTACACCTCGAACACGAGTCTCTCTGGAATCCAACACAGTGATTAAAAAATAAACTATACCGTTCTATACTTTTAAAAAGTGAAGTCATCCACCAACGCCATTTACTTTATCTTCTCCTAAGTTGAACAGCTTCGTCACTAATTATATTATAATTAAATCTTCATCAGACACAATGAAAGGTAACTTAGAGCAAAGCCAGAAAGGTTCAATTAGACAACCAACGAAAGTGACGGAACATCCGTGTGAAAAACAATCGGGTCGCTTCAATGTGGACGGCAAGGCGAATTTTGAACCGAACGCCGAATGCATTATTTTGCTACACTTCGTTCCCGTTCGCCTAACCTAACTTATATGCGGCCTATCGGTTGACTGTCCTAGTAGGGAGTAGGGGGGGTACACGAATATTCGGAATTTGAGGGATTTCGCCTTGGGAACGGTCTCTTGACACGAATCAAAAGAAGCGAATGCTCGCCACTGGAGTCTCGGCGAACATTCTAAACGCTGCCACACTACGCTTCAGTCGGTCGTGTCATCTAGATGAGTACGCTGGGGCACTGTAATAGTTCTATCATTATTATTATTTATTATTATTAGTACCGCGTCTTACTACCCGTTCGGGTTGTACGCACTTAAGCAAATGTGTAATGGTAGGGTGATTGGGAGATGAAATGGAGGACCTACAGTTTAACGTGGAATTCCAAACCACGGTGGAGGCCTGGCATTCCTCACATTCACAAGATGTCTTGTCAGAGGTGAAGGAAGGGTTTGGTAATCAGATGACAGAATTGATTGACGAATGCGTGCCCTGTCGGTCTAGGGGTAAGGTGTCGGACTTCTGTCCTGGGGGTCCGGGGTTCAATCCTTGGTCCCGGCACAGATTTATCTGATTACCAAACCCTTCCCTCCACCTCTGACAAGACGTGTATTAATCACAACTTGTGAATGTGTGGAATGCCAGTCCTCCCCCATGGTTCGGATCCCACGTTAAACTGGAGGTTCCTCCATTTCATCTCACAATCACCCTACCATTACACATTAGCGTAAGTGCGTATAACACGAACGGGTAGTAAGACGCAGTGATAATAATAATAATTGACGAATTTAGGCGAACATTCGGCCGAAACATTAATACGCTTTCACGAATAGTGTGGAACCGGCTTAAGGATACAGGTTTTGATTCCTGACACAGCCGAAAAATGTATCACGGGTTATATGTGGATTTCTTCTTTCACAGTGATTAATTAATGGCAAGGGAGCTGGATGTTGTGTCTGTTATATAATTAATTTAGTTTATAAGGCGTGTGCGGATTTAATCAGTCGGTTCACGTGCACGTAAAAAAACATCAAATAAATGAAAACAAAAATTCATTTCCTCTATAATTCTACCTTCCTCATCCTTATTCCATTGGCGTGATTAATGTATGCGTATAACCCGAACTGGTACCAAGACGTGGTGCGCAAAAGATACACTCTACTTATACACTTCAAAGCTTCTGCTAGAGTTCAAAAGAAAAGAAAATTAAAATCGCATTAATCTTTTGAGTGTTATCGCAAGGTTTTATGGTTCTCTGCGTGGACATGGCCAACTTTATATTTTATATTTATTTATATATAAAAAAAGCAATAGATGACGTCAATCCATGAAATAAAATCACGTGATCTACAGAACCTTTGCCAAGGCCAATGTTCATTGAGCAAAGCGCGTCATTGCCGGTGGATAAGCTGCTATAACTGTAACAAGGGAGTTTCCAATATTCAAGATTATTATTTCAGGCCATGAATAGTATACTTGTGGGAGTTTAAATACTTTCTCTCGGCCACTCGGAGAAAGGGAGTGTTGTGATCGCTGTAAAAAAAAATTGAGACTTTGATGGTTGTCGACGTTTCAAGACCCTCCTGATGGTTGTCGACGTTTCAAGCCCTCCTGATGGTTGTTGACATTTCAAGACCCTACTGATGGTTGTCGACATTTCAAGACCCTACTGATGGTTGTCGACATTTCAAGACCCTACTGATGGTTGTCGACGTTTCAAGACCCCCCTGATGGTTGTCGACATTTCAAGACCCTACTGATGGTTGTCGACATTTCAAGATCCTACTGATGGTTGTCGACATTTCAAGACCCTACTGATGGTTGTCGACGTTTCAAGACCCCCCTGATGGTTGTCGACGTTTCAAGACCCCCCTGATGGTTGTCGACATTTCAAGACCCCCCTGAACTCAAGGGCGCCCATGTGGCTCTTCCAAATGGGGGGAGTGGAATGTGAATCCCATCTGCCTCAAGGGAAAATTTCAGGAATCTAACCTTGTAGGGGGAATTTCAGAGCATCTGAACGTAATTCTGAACTAAGAGTTTCATGAACCTTTACTTTCCATCCATTACTGTTACCAGCCTGTGGTCAGTTTTTTATTCAAGCCATAATATATTTTCCACTACCAGCAGGCTAGGCCTATCGTAGCTTCATATGATTTATAATCTAACTTAAGACTAGCACAGGCACAACATCCAGTCCCCGGCCGTTAATTTATCAATATGAAAGGATAAACCCACATTGGACCAATTATACATTTTTGGCTATGCTGGGAATCTATCCCGGTACTCTTAGCTCAGTAGGTAGACACGCTATAGACTGAGCTAAGGTGCCGTATAGTGTCATGAACCAGTTTTGGCAACAAAAAAAAACAAGTTTCTGAAACATTAACAAAAATACAATTCTGCTGTAGTTGAACCCATTGAAAAGAAACATATTTTTCACAAGTTTATTGAAGAGAACAAAATGAAAAGAAAGCTGTTGAACAGGGAATAAAAGTAAATCTACATTTTATAATTTTTATCTGTTAATTCTGATATTGACTATTCACAGTTGTTAGTAGTCAATTGCAGACAAATCCCTGATACACAATTTTGATTATTTCAGAAATAGAAAACCAAATAAAAATAAATATTTCTGAAGCCCATTTATGGGCGCCCATACCTGAACTCAAAGAAGTTTTTTTTTCAATACCTTGGATGGGTTTTTGGGATCATCTATACAACCCTAAAATGAAACATAGTGTAAACTTAAAGGTAAAAAGTGAGAATTAAAAGCAATTTTCTCAAAATGACGCATCACTTTTTCCTTTGGTAATTATTTTGAGATATAAACTAACTTATCATTGCAAAGTTGTAGGGCTCTAAAGATTTAACACTTTTATTTGAATGGATAATTTTATAAATTCACTATTTGCAAGGCTATATATTTTTTAAATAGAATTTTTGGAAATGGAGAGTTGAAAATGCACAGAGAAAATGTTTATTTAACAGTTTATTATGGCGGAGACATCAAGGTTCGAATCTCCTTCGGGCGTACTGAGGGTGTTTTTCCAAAATGGTTTTACCCTCTTCACATAAATGCGGATACAATTACTCTAAATATAACCTTCCCGATCCTTAAAACCAATAGTGTAATTAGTACATAAGCGTATAAACCGAACAGATAGTCTCATATTCAGATTTAGTACGTCTCAAGTGTGGTGCTATACTAAATACAAGACAACTACCTAGACCAGAATAGAATGGGTCAGTTTCATAGTCAGACTTAGTACAACTCAAGTGTGGTGCTATACTAAATACAAGACAACTACCTAGACCAGAATGGAATGGGTCAGTTTCATATTCAGCCTTAGTACAACTCAAGTGTGGTGCTATACTAAATACAAGATAACTACCTAGACCAGAATGGAATGGGTCAGTTTCATAGTCAGACTTAGTACAACTCAAGTGTGGTGCTATACTAAATACAAGACAACTACCTAGACCAGAATGGAATGGACCAGTTTCATATTCAGCCTTAGTACAACTCAAGTGTGGTGCTATACTAAATACAAGACAACTACCTAGACCAGAATGGAATGGGGCAGTTTCATAGTCAGACTTAGTACGTCTCAAGTGTGGTGCTATACTAAATACAAGATAACTACCTAGACCAGAATGGAATGGACCAGTTTCATATTCAGCCTTAGTACAACTCAAGTACGGTGCTATACTAAATACAAGATAACACCTACCTAGCTAAAATGGAATGGACCAGCTTCATATGTGAAACTGGCCCATTCCATTCAAGTTTAGGTAGGTATCGTCTTGTGTTTGTGAGGCTTACTCAAGGTGTGAAACTGTCCCCTTGACGTCAATGCACGAAATAAAAAGAGGGAATATAGAAAGAGTTCAACCTACCATGCCTCTTGTTTATATACTGATAACACTTCCCCTCTTCCGCCGACTAACAAAAAACACTCACTCTACTTTTGGCGCCTTGACAAGTATTCAAGAACTGTTGAGAAATATGTGTTAAAAATGAAACTAAACTTATCTATTTAAGTGATATTTTATTTATTTGAGCCAATTTTTTTTTTGTCAAAACTTAAAAGATACATAAAAACACATGATGATATCAACATTTCGAATATCTGTCATGAACATTGCGGTATTAGATCACAAACTTTTTAAATGAAGAGAGAAAAAGTTGTCATTAAATTTCAGGATACCCCGCACAAATATTCAACAACTGTTGATATCACCATGGGAAGAAAATTAAACTTTGTTTCTACTGAAGCACTATTTCATTTATTTTGATTAAAAAAGTTTTGATAAAAGAATTACAAAATCACTGACCTCTTCTCGCATCCCCTACATCGCCGCCTTAAGAATTATTATTGAAATTTTTTTAATCACAAAACTCTAAAACATGAATGTGTGAAACTTTTTTTTATATAAACCAATGTAAATATTGTAGAAGACATTGTTTTCTATACAGCTATTAATTTTGAAAAAGTACAATATTTTCCTCCACTAACAATAAAATGCTCCAAATAATTAAAACGTGGTAGGCACAGCCTTAATAAAGTGTAATTACTAATTAGTCATGCTTGACATTCAGACACACTATTAATATATGGAAATATTGGTTTGTGCGCATGAGCCAGCCTATGATGTGAATCTTATTATTCTCTAGTGCTCAAATCAGCTACCCAAATTTTTTTTATGCTGCCTCTTGCTACCCACCCGAACTGTACGCATAAGTACTAATCACGCTAATGAGTACGTATGGTTAAGATTTTTATTTTATTTTAGCACCGTGTCTTGCTACCTATTTGGGTTATACGCTTATGTACTAATTGCCCTAATGGATTTAATGATTATGATTGTTATATTTATAGGAAGTGTGAAGTGCTAATGGTCGGGTGACCTGGTGGTATAGGGTAAGGTGTCTGAATTCTGTGCTGTGGTCCGGGGTTCAATCCTCGGTCTCGGCACAGATTTATCTTATTACCAAACCCTTCCTTCACCTCTGACAAGACATCCTGTGAATGTGGGGAATGCCAGGCCTCCACCGTGGTTCGGATTCCACGTTAAACTGTAGGTCCTCCATTTCATCTCACAATCACCCTACCATTACACATTAGCGTAAGTGCGTATAACCCTAACGGGTAGTAAGACGCGGTGCTAACAATAATAATGTTAATGGTCGGTGATGGGCGCCGATTGAAGTGATATTGAATTAATCGGTCCACGTTGGGCGTCGATTAAAACGTTACGGGTCAGCGATGGGCGCCGATTGAAGAGATTACTGTTTAATCAGCTGATAATTGCCCCGTGTTCGAGCACTAATTAAAGTGGTACGGTATTTTGATGATATAATTGGTATTTATAGCCCCGTGATCGATCACCAATTATTATGATACGGAATTATGTGTATTATTTGAACTGAATAAATAAGACCTTTAATGCTGCACATGATTTATTAAAGTTATTTTATCTTCCGTATGAAGATATTATGTAAAATGATACAGCTTAGTTGAACTACAGATTTCAGTTAGTAGCACTGAATTACTGCTACTGCTAGATTTATGCTACAGGTACTGTTAATAATTTGTCAGATTAATGTGACCGGCATTGATAATTTGTATTGGCACACTGTGTGTTCATACGCACAAGCAGCTTAAATATCACCAACCCCTTGCCTCTTGGACCTCTTGTCTCTAGTGTCAAAACCATCTAATAGAAACAGTCCTGGTGACAGGTGTTATGAATGCTAGCTTCCTATTGGGTAGAGGGAGCTAGCGTTACTTGCTTTTTTGGTAAATACTGCGGAGTTGATTTTTGAAAGAAAAAATTAAGTTTCAATTGTGCAATCAATCCTTTGACGTTATTTCTGAAAAGCGCGTGATTATCCATGGATGAAGTATTGAAAGGATATTTTACATACAATACTTTAAAGAAAAATGCACTTTATTCATGACTTTTTTAATATATGAGAGGGGCCAAATCAGTATCGTTACAAGTGTGCCTGTATTTGCATGGAGAGTGGAAAGCCATTTTGGAAAAACCACCCACAGTAGCCTACACCCGACCGAGAGAGATTCGAACCTCGGTCACCCCGTTATCGGCATTCTAGCCTACTACAATGTTGAAGGTTGAATTTAAAGAAAGTGCACCTGCATTTTCGTTGAGTGAGATAGGAAAACCATCCTAAGTACACCCAACCGATATTCAAACCCCGATCTTCCCTTCACTGGCAGTCCTGTTTAACACGACAGTGGCGCCTTAGACCGTGCGGCCACCGAAGCAGGTTACATCTGCAAATGTTTGAACTATCATCGCTAATGGTGGCGGCCGCTCGGTCGGTATAGCTCACTTGCAGGCTCACACATTGGAGTTTTTTTTTAAATAGTAATTAGAAAATCATATAATTCTACGAACTCATTATTATTTGTTTGCTAAATCATCTGATGGCCAGATAAAATCAATTGGTTGCCCCGTGGTTTGCCAACCGCTGCGTTAGACTGTGCAACTAGCTTTGCGGTTTAAGGTTGGGGGACGGGGGGGGGGGGAGCAAAGTCTAACCTAGAATTAAATGTATTATTATTTAGCACCGCGTCTTACTACCCGTTCGGGTTATACGCTTTAAGTACTAATTACATTAATGGGTTAGGAATTAGTAAGTTTGAATTAAAGGAAGTGAACCCGCATTTACGTGGAGGGAGAGTGGAAAACCATTTAGGAAAAACCACCCCCAGTTCACCCGACTGAGATTCGAACCTCTATCTCCCCGTCCTCAGCAGTCGAGCTCAACACGACTAGCGCGTTAGCCAACTACGCCACCGAGGCGTGTCTAGAATTAGAAAATAGGAAGAAAAAAACATCTAGTAGACTATTAATTCTTGTTTTGTGTTTTTCTGTTCACTTGCTTAAACGTTTAACTATAATCTGTGTAATGGTGTGAAAAAGAAGCTCAAGTTACCGTATTTTTTTTAAAGTGTCATCTGACTCAAGTGTGGTTTGATATCTTGGCAGATAACGTTTCAAGAACTCTACAGTAGCCCCATGGCTTCTTTGGTGCTGACTGACAGCTCACAGCTGACTTTCTGACACTCAACATTTAGGTATATACCTAAATTTTGACCGTCAGAAGTGACAGCTGCTAAACACATGTTTTTGCAGATCATGGTTCAGCGTAGGGTTACACAATTTGTTCTGGTAGCTTTTTAAAGCCATCAGCTGTCAGCCGTGAGCTGTCAGTCAGCACCAAAGAAGCCATGGGGCTACTGTACAAATACCGAAATGGCAATGTCGGCTAGTATAACGTCATTTACTCGGAGAATTCATGAATGGGGAGGGGTTACGTTTCTTTTTGAAAAGTAAGGGGGTTGCAGTGTACACTATTTCTAATGAGGGGTATTTTTTAGCGCAGGGGAGTGGGGTGTAGCTTCTCCCACGTTGTATCACTCTCACGCAGCATGTTCAGCTGTTAAGGTTGCCAAATACCAAATGAAAAAATACTTGTCATTGTCTGCCGGGAGATTAACGATGTTGCCTACTTGGAGATTTCGAAGCTATTTTGCGAAGCTGTTTGCATATTAACTTGACACACCTAAGCAGTCATTTATCACACGTGCGTATAACCCGAACGGGTAGTAAGACGCGGTGCTAATAATTATTTATTATTTATCACACTTATACACCAATGTATGAAATAGAAATAGAGGGAAGACAATGAGCAGTTCACCCTGCGAGGGCTCTTGTTTATCTACTGATAGCACTTCCCCTCTTCCTCTGACGAGTTTACACAGTCACCATATACTATTTGCACCTTGAAAACATTGACTTGCTTTTTAACAATACCGTTTCCTTGTTTCTTATTCTAGATATACATTTGTTACCATGGACTTTTTTAATCTACATCCTGGCAGGAGGACTCTACAGGACCTTTTCGTGACCAAGCTAAATAACCTGAGTTGTAGAAGAGATATTAAAAAGATGTTTACAAAAAAACTATTTCAAGATAAACACAATAATTTTGAGGCATTGTAGGTCTATTCTTAGAACTATTTAATAATTAATTGTTTTTGTTTTAACGTTATATCTTTAAAACTCGCTGAATAAAACGTAAATTCATTAATATGGGAAATCCTATCTTGACCTGCCGTGACGTCACAGGTAGGCAAAGTCCTTAAGCATGTGTGTGGTTATGTCAAACATTTACACCACGGTTATAAAACAATGGGAACATGTTATTAAATTTTACCAATAATAATATCTTAAAGACTGTTTATATAATTTATATAATGTTTTGAAACCTGAATTACATATTTATGGGGAAAAAAAATCATGTTGAAATCCTTTATTACCTAAATTATTTTGTTACAAGTAATAGACATAAATATTTTTGCTCTGATATGGATCACATTTTAAGAAATCTGTATTTTGTGAATGAATTTATAGCTTTCAAAACCTTTTTCATTAAAAATACAGTTCATAACTCGATTTTCTTGCGCGTAGGAATTTTGGGTTCATCAACTACGAATTACCCGCTTCGGTGGCGTAGTTGGCTAACGCGCTTGTCGTGTTGAGCTTGACCGCTGGTGACGGGAAGATCGAGGTTCGAATCTCGGTCGGGTGAACTGGGGGTGGATTTTCCTAAGTGGTTTTCCACTCTCTCTCTCCACGCTAATGCGGGTTCATTTCCTCTAATTAAACCTCCCCAATTCCTAATCCAGTAGAGTAATTAGTACTTAAGGCGTATAACCCAAACGGGTAGTAAGACGCGGTGCTACATATTATTATTATTATTAACTACGAATTCATCTTACTCAGGTTCATATGCCTTCATTTTGAAAACAAATTAACGCAAATATAACTCAAATACAATAAATATATACAAGGTTATAACAAATTTTTCTTCTATAAACACGCACTAGATTCACAACTGTTTAGGAATCACGTTTGTCATGTTTGCAAGGGAAAATTCACATGGCAAGCAAAACCTTTATAAGAAATTTTTCCCCCATCGTAAAATAAAAATACGGATTTATCCTGTAATTTATATTTTACCGACCAGCAACCGGCATTAGGAAGTAAACCGATTTAATTACCGGCCATTTGGCAACCCTATAATCTGGATATGGCTTGTTTACGATTAGTTGCGCCCTATTTTAGGTCGCGCACTCGTAAAGCGCACTCATAAGACGTGCTGTATTTGTTTTCTGCGTAGACACAGACTGTCTACAGTAAAATGTCGGTAAACGTAGTTTCAACCTATCTGACTCCATCATCAAAGTCATATTATTTAGCACCGCTTCTCACTACCCGGCCGGGCTATACGCTTTAAGTACTAATTACGTTAATGGATTAGGAATTGGGAAGGTTCTATTAGAGGAAGTGAACCCGAATTTGCGTAGAGGGAGAGTGGAAAACCATTTAGGAAAAACCTCCCCCAGTTCACCCGACCGAGATTCGAACCTCGATCTCCCCATCCTCGGCAGTCGAGCTCGACACGACTAGCGCGCTAGCCAACTACGCCACCGAGGCGAGTAAAGTCATATTGGAGTTTACAGACACGAGTTTAATAACAATAATAATAATAATAATGTATGGACAACTTCTAATGATGGGGAGTGCGGGGTTCGAATCACGGTCGGGCCTATTGAGGGTGTGTTTTTCTTAAATTATTTCCCACTTTCCTTCCACGCAAATGCGGGTAGATTACTTTTAAAATGCTTCCTTCCTCATCCCTACCTTATTAGAATAATTATCATATAAGCGTAGAAACTGAACACGGTGATAAAATAGAATAACTTATGGAAAAGTTATTATATGATTAGTCTTATTAAATTATTATTATTATTATTATTACTAGCACTGCGTCTTACTACCCGTTCGGGTTACACGCACTTACGACAGTGTGTAAATGGTAGGATGATTGTGAGAGGAAATGAAGGACCTACAGTTTAACGTGGGATCCGAACCACGGTGGAGGCCTGGCATTCCCCACATTCACAAGATGTCTTGTCAGAGGTGAAGGAAGGGTTTGGTAATCAGATAAATCTGTGCCGGGACCAAGGATTGAACCCCGGACCCGCAGCACAAGTCTTATTAAAGAATTTAAAATGCAATGACTCCTACTATATATTTTCACAAACTTTTATCCTTGACTAAATAACTAATTGCTTTATTGGAATACATTAGGTACACTTGTTGCGTATGATTGGCTGAACGCAAGCCAACTTTACATAAACGCAAGGGATGGACAGTGTTTATCTCATTCTAACGATTCCCACACACTACTGTGGCTGCGCGAACTATTTGAGGTGAGTCCGACCAGCGGGTGAGACTGGTGAGACTACGTATTTTTGGGCACAATGTCAGAGAAGTGACCGGATCGAGTCCAATCTACTGTGGGTAGAATTACGCTAATGTGTTAGGAAATGGGAAGGCTGTATATAGCAGGGTGTCTACCATCCGGGAAAATCAGGGAAAACTGGAATTAGGCGGGAATTTGGTAAATTACAATCAAAATACGGGAAAATGTTGTTTTACTCAAAATCTGATATATAATAATCATTAAATCAGTAAATAATAATGTTATTAAACTGTTTTTTGTTTGTAACTGTGTAATATATTTTATAATTCCTTGTAAACAATGTTAGTACAAATTAAAATAAGTTTATTTAAATTTGAAAACTTATAAGTATTCATAAAAAAGAAGATTAATGAAAAAATGAGGGGGGAGGAGGGAGTTAGAAGGATGTGACATACTTTTTAGTCGGGAATTTTTGAAAATGATCAGTTGAAATCAGGGGAAAAGTCGGGAATTTCATTTGTCACGTTGAGTAGACGACACCATTTAGAGGAAATGAAGCCGCATTTGCGTGGAGGGAGAGTGGAAAAACTATTTAGGGAAAAACTACCCCCCAGTTCACCCGCACGAGATTCGAACCTCGATCTCCCCGTCCTCGGCATTTTAACTCAACAGGAAACCAAGTACGCCAATGAGGTGGGTGCAGAGTATTTAACATTACTCATTACCTCCTGTTTATATAGAGAGACGAACGTCACAGTTTCGTCACCTGTTGCACGACAAGTGACGCTTTTATAAAAGGGGCCTTACACGCTGGACTTGACGTATGAATACGTGAAATTAGATCTAGTAACTCGTCTAGCTGTCAGTTAAAAGTGCCCTATATAAACATGGATGATCAAATGGAGCACACATATGACTTATACTATATGTAGAATTGATTATATAATGCAAACTATATATAACCACCCACATCCGTGGCCGCATGGTCTAAGGCGATACTCTCGCAGTAGACTAGACCGCCGATGTTGGGGGAACAAGGTTCGAATCTCGGTTGGGTGTACTGAGGGTGGTTTTCCACTCTCCCTCCTCGAAAACGCGGGTACGCTTCCTCTAAATATAAGCTTCCTAATCCCTAAAACCATAAGTGTAATTAATACATAAGCCCTCCACCGTGGTTCGGATTCCACGTTAAACTGTAGGTCCTCCATTTCATCTCACAATCACCCTACCATTACACATTAGCGTAAGTGCGTATAACCCGAACGGGTAGTAAGACGCGGTGCTAATAATAATAATAATAATAATAATAATACATAAGCGTATAACCCGAATGGGTAGTAAGACGCGATGCTTAAGAAACTGAAGGTTGGTTTGATGTAATTTCATCCATCCGGAATTGGGCCCGCACTCAGCCTTTTGACTGTTTAATGCTGCCTGCACCATCTGGTATAAATCCCATGTACTAGAGGAGTTCAGGAAGTGTGGTGGTCCCCCGTTTTCCCACACTGAATTTTTATGAGCGAGCGAGAAAAGGCCTACCAATGTTGTCAGGAAAGGTATTTTTCACATACCTTCCAGGGTTCTTTTATATGCCATAATCGACATGGGGCCGACGGTTTTACTTACCATCCGATAAAAGTTTTACTACGGATTTTAGTGGCTCAAGGATAATCCGTCGACCCCGGTGGGGTTTGGACCCACTAACATCAGGTGATGTATGAGGTGAGCACTCACCCTAAGATCACATATGTCGTAATTGTACATGCATTCAACATATCGGGTATCTTGTGGCTAGTCCTAAATCTGGCCATTATTATTCGGTGTTTATAATTAAATAATATATAGGCCTACATATATAATTATTGAAACAATAGCCGAAACTATTGTTAAATGCATTTTAGTGGGGATATTCCCTCTTTCAGAATATGATATATATAATTATATTTACACTTGAGGTCCTCAATGAGATGTGTTCACGTACCCCAGATTGAACACCAATGGTCTAGACCAGTGGTTCTCTATTTTTCCTTAGATTGTACCCATTTATCATGACTAAAAGTCTAATGTAACCCCATTATAAGATTTTCCCAAATAACAAATGTCAGGTAATCAAAGGAGACAATTTTCCCTCGGTATCCTCGAAAATTCCCCGCCACGTTTGGTTCTCATGTGATTTTGCTAAATTTCTCCTCAGAATCCTCGAAAATTCCCCGCCACGTTTGGTTCTCATGTGATTTTGTTAATTTTCCCTTGATATCTGTGCTCGCGTTCCCCCTGAAAGTAATGCACGCACCCTTAGGGGTACGCGTACCCCAGTTTGAGAACCACTGGTCTAGACGTTAATACCATTCGTGCATATGAAGTAACCTGTTCTGTGCTCTGGTGCCAACGTTTGATCGTGTGTTGAGGGAATCCACGTGCGTCTTTATGACGTCATTCGAAATTACGCAGGTCTGTCGTCTCGGCAGTTTTACCAACCTAGATATTTTTCGACTAGATTTAATTATTATTTTCGAAGTGGCATTGGCGGATTAAATAATCTAATAACGGTTAGCGGGGTTCCTATCTTGTGTTTGGATCATACTTTAGCCTTTTACTTTCTCGCTATCTTACAGGCAGAGAAAGTATAGTGATCGTAAAAAAAAAATAATCGAACTTGAGATTTTGATGAATCTTGACGTTTCGTGAACACCGAATCCAAAAAAGTGTTTTTTAAATTTCTGTCTGTCTGTCCGTCCCTCCAACTAGAGCCTAAACTAGTTTACCGTTTGGGCTAAAACTCGGTATCTAGGGTTTTCATAGGGTTGCCCCGAGGGGTTTTTGGAATTTGATATCCAACCCTAAAATAAAAGTAGTTTACTGAAGGGCAAAAAGAGTAAAAATCGATTTTCTCAAAATTGGCTCTAACGATTTTGATTAAATTTCATTTCTGAACATTTATAAATATTCCAAACAAAACGGCTACCCTTAATATTTCGGCAAAATTACTTTAAGGGCTCCGGTCTAAAGCGTAAATTCTCATTTTGTATCATAACTCCGAAACTATTTGATAAATTAAATTACTTATCATTACAAATATGTAGGTTTCTTTATAATACAAATATTTAAGCATATTTTTATAAAACCAATAACTTTCAAGCTATACGAATATATATATATGTTATTTATCTTTTCAATCACTAAAGGTAGAGTATTGCAACCGTAAAAAAAAACCTAACTTGAAATATTGATGGATGTCGACATCTCATGACCCCGCAATGCCGTCTGTCTGTGTGTCTGTTTAAACTTAAAATTAAGAGTAGGTTAATAAAGGGCGAAAATAGTTGAGCTATTTAGATTTTCTGTTAATGATGAAACAAAGTCCAAAACTCCTTAAAAAATGTATATTTATATTTAAAGAGTAAAGAATCATCTACTACAAATGAGTATTACAAGATGATCCTTACCAACAAGATTATTATTATTATCACCACGTCTTACTACCCGTTCCGGTTATACGCACTTACGCTAATGTGTAGTGGTAGGGTGATTGTGAGATGAAATGGAGGACCTACAGTTTAACGTGGAATCTGAACCACGGTGTAGGCCTGGCATTCCACACATTCACAATATGTCTTGTCAGAGGTGACGGAAGGGTTTGTCAATCAGATAAATCTGTGCCGGGATCGAGGATTGAACCCCGGACTCCCAGCACAGAAGTATTGACACCTTACCCCTAGACCGCCAGGTCACCCTTACCAACAAGAAGTAATCCCCACACAACAAATTTAATATCAATTAGGACTATAAGGTTCTCCCAGACAATAGCCTTATTAAATAGAAAAAGGCATCGTTACCTAACAGTTTGCGATTATGTCTTAACGAGAGGTATTATTTTCCCCCCCTTAATATTATTATTTGCGGCCACTCCCGTAGGGGCAATTCATCGTAAATGGAATTAAAACATAACAACCAATATATAGATCTCGATCCTTAAGACTTTAGCCAACAGTGAAATTAGAAATTAAAAACTTAGGTGCCGTAAAGGCAATTAATTGTGAATTGCATTAAAACATAAATATTAAATCGTTTATCACATAAGCCAAAATTGAATTTAGAAAATAATCAAAATTATATACGTTATACCAAAAAATAAATGATTTTTTAAATCTTATTTTAAGGTCGTAATTTACTACCAACTTAGTACCTCTTTGCCTATCGCTACCAAGAGTGCCATATTGTGGAATCAACGAAAACCCAGTGCAGAACACAAACATGGTCACGTGACTAGCCCTAAGCCAATCACAAGATTTCCGTCTCATTGGCGCGAGCTGGTCCGCTAAAGTTCATTTCATCTTTCCTTTATAATCCCTGCCTATACGATGTTCGGAACAGGAGAACCAATCAAATCTCTGGACCAACCATCTAAAATCAGTGCGTATGCGCACTTGTCAGCGCATGCGCAGAAGAGCTAGAAGCGAGCAGACAGCTTCTTCTTTGTGAGGAGATTCGAAATAACCTGTTAATGTAAAGCTTTTATCGATGTATTGGATTGAGCCACGACACAGCGTTATAATTTGTAAACATCCATCGGGAGAATGATCTAAAATATATATCTATGCACTAGACAATTAAATATGTTGATAATCAGCTGTTTTAAGTTAGCCTTGTAATGCATCATGGTTAAACATAAAGCGAGTTAATTGCTTTTAAGTTTTCGTTGCGATGCATCATGGGTCAACATAAAGCGTGTGAATTGCTGCACTACTAAAGCAGATTGTGCTTTCTATTTTCGGCGAACGTTTGAACCAAGTGAAGGCAACTCCGCGGTTCTTTATACCGTACAGATCCCAGAGGTGATATAGGGGCACGGAAAGGGGATTAAAAGAGGAATCACGTGGTCAAAGGTGAATATGGTCGGTTTCCCTCGCGCCTCTCATGTGGCCGGAAATGGCGATAATGTTCTTGAAATGTCTCGAAACTACTGGAGGTTTGGCGATGATCGTTGAAGAAACCTCTTTTAATCGGCGCTGACGTCATCCGGCCTGGCTAGTCAGTTGGACATGGTACTTCGTTCGGGCCAGTCATGGGTTGACGCAGAGTCTGATCGGTGGTGGATTTGTTGGTTTGAATGGGGCAGAGTCTGAGACTAGGTGAGTTCATAGCACTCTACCGCTCTTTATTCTTTAGGATATTTGTTATAGTAGATGTTTTTGTATGGTTTTAATTAATATTCCTCTTGATTTTTGAAATTGATTCTTGTAGCATATTACCAATACTACAAAACCATTACAATAGGGTGAATTAAGTAATGAATAAATGGCAACTACAGTCCAATTTTAATATGAAGCTAGAAAAGTTAATAGATCTATTTTCATATATGCATACGTCAAGTTATATGGTCTGCAGCTGTCATTTTAGATAGATACTATCAATACCTCTAAATAGCAAGACAAATGTTTACCGCAAATTTTTTTTACCTCTAAAAAGCTATGCCTATGAAAATTTGGCCGTATTTTCTCCAGCACCCATCATTGATTCTAAAATGCCAATATAAGTATGAAATATTCTCTCTTAATAGCTTGAAATGTTAAGAATACTAATTTGAAACATTATTCATTATCAGCACGGACTGCGTTGGTCATTCTGACTTAGTAGAAACAATCTCAGCATTGTCAGCGCTTTTCCATAAAATCTGCGTGGAAGAACCAATCATATTTCAAAACCAACCGACTCAATCAGTGCACATGAGCCTTATCTAACCGACTCAATCAGTGCACTTTGTGCCTTATCTAACGGACTCAATCAGTGCACTTGCGCCTTATCTAACGGACTCAATCAGTGCACTTGCGCCTTATCTAACCGACTCAATTAATGCACTTGCGCCTTATCTAACCGACTCAATTAATGCACTTGCGCCTTATCTAACTGACTCAGTCAGTGCACTTGCGCCTTATCTAACCGACTCAATTAATGCGCATGCGCCTTATCTAACCGACTCAATTAATGCGCATGCGCCTAAACCAATATAATCAGTGCACTTGCGCCTAAGCTAATATACTCTACACGCGAAAACATCTACATTATTATTATTAGCACCGCGTCTTACTAACCGTTCGGGTTATACGCACTTACGCTAATGTGTAGTGGTAGGGTGATTTTGAGTCGAAATAGAGGAACTAAAGTTTAACGTGGAATCCGAACCACGTGTGGAGGCCTGGCATTCCCCACATTCACAAGATGTATTGTCAGAGGTGAAGGAAGGGTTTGGAAATCAGATAAATCTGTGCCATGACCGAGGATTGAACCCCGGACACCAGCACAGAAGTCCGACACCCTACCCCTAGACTACCAGGTCACCTGAAAACGTCTACAAAGCGAGATACTAAAATATCGATGCAATTACTATTGTGAAATGATTTGAAATAACTCGTTAGATAAAAAGCCTGTAAGTTTGTTTTGTAAAGCGTTATGGGTCATAAATAATATGTTTGTGTTAACGTATGAATTGTTGCACCCCTAGATCAGATTCCGACACCGCGTATTACCACCCGTTCGGGTGATACACATACTAATTACTCTATGCTAGGGATTAGGAAGGTTGAATTTTTAAAGGAAGTGTACCAGCATTTTCGTGAAAGTAGAGTGGAAAACCATTTAGGAAAAACCGCCCTCTTTACACCCTGCCGGGATCGAACCTCGATCTCGCAGTCATCGACAGTATATTTTAATGTTAGAGTGACGCCTTAGACCATGTGTCCACATAAGCGGGTGGCGAACATGTTGATCAAGTTTTAGAGCTTTTTTTTAATAATGAAATATCTCTCTCTATAGTAAAATAATCTTGCAGAGTTTTGGGAATATAGGTTATCCACACTGCTTGGCTGGCTCGAAATTATTTATAAATATTATAACATCTCTACTGGAAGGACGTGGAGTAAACATTTGATTCATTTAGTGTTCACCCTGGGGTGTTTCAAAAATTTGATAGCGAGCCAGTTTAATCGGTCGTCAGTTTGAGCAAAACAATATCGATATATTATTATTATTATTATTATTGTTAGCACCACGTCTTACCAGCCGTTCGGGTTATACGCACTTACGCTAATTTGTAATGGTAGGGTGATTGTGAGATGAAATGGAGGACCTACAGTTGAACGTGGGATCCGAACCATGGTGGAGGCCTGGCATTCCTCACATTCACAAGTTGTGATTAATACACGTCTTGTCAAAGGTGAAGGAAGAGTTTGGTAATCAGATAAATCTGTGCCGGGACCGAGGATTGAACCCATGACCTCCAGCACAGAAGTCTTGACACATTACCCCTAGACCGCCAGGTCACCTAATCTCGATATAGAATGGAAAAATGCTTCGCATAAAATATTGCATAACATGTAATTGTGACACTAACATTAAACTTTTGCGTGCTATTTTGTATCAACTTTTATCATAGCTTCTTACTAGCCGTTCGGGCTATACCCCAACTATGCTGCTATATATGGTCTTATAAATGTAAATCTAATACTATTCTTATTCTAAGTAAATAAATCAAGCTTTTATTCACCTATTTTGATGGCCGCATGGTCTAAGGTGCCACTCTCGTGTTATACTAGAATACTATTATGACCGTTGGGAAGGGAAACTCACATTTCACAAATGTTACATTTGTCGACCTTGTGTAAAATTGAACTTGGGACCCATTGCGCATCAGACAGGCAGAAACGCCACTGGCTGATAGCGAAGGTGTCTTTGAGATTATTGACGTGGGGCAGAGTTGGGCACTCTTATAGGACTAGCTGATCACGTAAACTAGTTCGTGGAATTTTCGCTAGGAACAGCTTTCAAAGACGCCACAAAGAAATGCGCATGCGTGGACGTGAAGTCTTTGTAAAATTCACCATTACCGTTTTGTTAACAGTTTGTCGTTTATTTCAAAGGAGGAGTTTAGCTAGATTTTCTAAGATCTTACATTTTATAACGTGGTGTATCTATAAATTAATGGATTTAGTTAGATTTTGATTGAATATGATAAAATAATTGATTAATTTACATTCCGCACTAAAAAAATGCACTGTGTTCCGCTTCGAATCTTTTAGTTCGTGGCAGTAACGCCACGAGCGCTAGCGATGTGTTTCTACTTGCCAACATTAGAGTGGTGTTTCTATATTATCCCTTTTCTATGGACTATCGATCAGTTCTTTTATTTGTCTGCTGCGAATTCCTTGAATCACAGGTAAACATTCACCTCTCATCGTTTCCAAGAATAGAACTGTCGCAGCTGTTTAATGGAGTGTGTGTTTTGGTCCGTGTTGGCAGTTCCTGGAAACTGCTCATAGAACTCCACCCCCTCTATTCCTCTTGAACCCCCTCTCCTGCCCTCAAGCATGCCATTACTTCGCCTGATCTCAACAAGGTTGTGGACTATTTCGGTACCATACTCACCCCAACTTCCTCCATTAGTTTCACATTATAAAGGTTTAACGGTGTGCACAGGCTACTAGGGACAGACATTCCGATAGAGTGTAGTACTATCAGTTTGTCGTGCTCGTGACGGTCCGGTTAAAGAGGGAGACAGTATCATTACCTCTCACTCTCACTTAACTTCTCACTTCTGACAGTCAACATTTAGGTTTTTGCAGATCATAATGGTTCGGCGTAGGGATATATAATTTGGTCTGGTAACTTTTCAAAGGTTTTAGCTGTCAGCTGTGAGATGTCAGTCAGCACCAAAGAAGCCATGGGGCTACTGTACTTTTAACTACGCCTAGCTCAAGGGTGAATCCAGGGCTAGTGGTCTGGGTAAATTGGTTTTCATGGCGCTCCCTCAAATATATATTTAATTTTGCTGTTGAGGGAAGAAGGGGGGTGAAAATTGGTTTTCACAAGGCTCCTTCAAGGATAAATTTAATAATTTTGATTAATAAAGATTTTAATTTATAATATTTTAATAATAATATTGTGAGTTTTATAACCGGGTGGAAATTAACAATTAATATAATAATATTAGTAATAATAATAATACTTTAAGAAAGAACACAATTTGGATAAACCAATTTGTAATTTTAATACGAAAATAACATAAAACAAAAAGTCGCCGTCACAATAAAAGTAATAAATATATACTGTACATAGGTCTAAAATGTTTTAGTAATAAAAGAGAAAAATTGTATTTTAATACTTAACTTAATAATATAAATACTGGAAAATTTTAGTTTTAATCCCCTTGCTTTGCTCTAGAGCTAAGTTGAAAGAGATGTTGCCTAATTTTGATTAGGTCGTGTAGGAGATAGGATGAGGAAGGTGTTAGTCAGTCTTTACAACTTTAAAGTATTGGTTTCAATATTTATGATTATTTTCTATACAGGAGGGGACGATTGCACCCAACCCCACCTGGATCCGCCCCTGGCCTAGCCAAGGAAACTCCATGAAATATATGACTTAATGCTAATGAGAACAAATTCACTGTGCTGTTTGTAAAGATTATATATGCCAACAAGTTAATATACCTAATTAAATACACTTTTTGGAATATGTGGGATAAAAATGACATTGACTGAAGGTTTTATTAAGTAAGATAAACACTAATTTTTAAATATTATACTCAATGAAATACAATAAGTGTAATGATCTTGATATTTTTTAGACACAATTATATCTAACTAGGACTGATTGACATTAATGATATGATTTAAATATCTAGGCCCTAGAAGCTAATTATAGTTTTCCTTACCTAGAATATCTTTAATTTAATTTTTCCCTAATATATTTAAAGTGGTTCTTCCCATGGCAAATGTTTAAATGTGTATGCCCAAAAAACTATAGTGGTCCTCGTCTTTAAATTCTCAAATGATGGCAAAATTCAAGAACATTTCCCGGGATTTTTCCCAATTTTACTGGTGAGTGGCCACCTTGAAAATATTACTTGTGGTATATCCTCACAATTAACTACAAATAGGGTGACCTGGTGGTCTAGGGGTAGGATGTTGGACTTCTGTGCTGGGGTCCTGGGTTCAATCCTCGGTCCCGGCACAGATTTATCTGATTACCAAACCCTTCATTCGCCTCTGACAAGAAGTGTATTAATCACAACTTGTGAATGTGTGGAATGCCAGGCCTCCACCGTTAAACTGTAGGTCCTCCATTTCATCTCACAATCACCCTACCATTACACATTAGCGTAAGTGCGTATAACCCAAACGTGTAGTAAGACGCGGTGCTAAATTATATATATATATATATATATATATATATAGTGTGTCTTAGTTCAAGTGTTTGTATCCAAGGTTACGTAGCATAGTCTATAATTTGTCATATTAAAATGTTTAGTTTATAAACTAGGAAGTATCGAGTCTACTTCCTCACTAAGCAAGTGTTGGTGTTAGAGAGTGGTGATACAATGTTAGCTACACATGCATTGCTAATAAACCAGACAGTCCTCAATAAGGACTACTAATTGCGCTAATGGATTAGGAATTAGGAAGGTTGAATTAGAGGAAGTGAACCCGCATTTGCGCAGAGGGAGAGTGGAAAACCATTTAGGGAAAAAAAAAACAGTTCATCCGACCGAGATTCGAACCTCAACCTCCCCGTCCTCAACAGTCGAGCTTAACACGACTAGTGCGTTAGCCAACTACGCCACCGAGGCGGGTTAAGACGCTTTAGCTTTTACTCTTTGAAACACATTTATAGTATGTTAGTATTTTTTTAAATACATTACTAATCTAGACACCTACTACATCATGCCTCTTCCACTCTATCTCGGTCCATCAAATTTACTCTTACGTTAAGCCAGTGGCGTGCCTAGACATCTCCATCAGGGGGGGCCACTGGGATTTTACCAAGTTCCCTCCCATATCATCGTCTGATTTTTTTTTAATCAGATGTCTCTAAAAGCTATTTGGAGCTGCCCACCCCCAGATAAAAAAAAATTTATGCCTCTCTCATTTACTTGGAGTTATCCTTACATGGATTTATTTTAATTAGATGCTTCT
Organism: Timema californicum; assembly: GCA_902141385.1. NCBI lineage: Eukaryota > Metazoa > Arthropoda > Insecta > Phasmatodea > Timematidae > Timema > Timema californicum. The sequence continues at coordinate 92,676 of CABFOW010001271.1, read as the reverse complement.
AGAATCTATAGGTTAGCTTTTTAAATATTTTCAATTGTATCTAGAGTCCAATACGTTCATCTCCCACCAAATAGTTACTATTTTAATGGTGTGTGTGTGTGTGTGTGTGTGTGCGCGCGCGCGCGCGTGTGCAATTGCCTCATTGAAAACAATATTTGTAGCACCCCTAGGGGGTGCCATGGTCTATCTGGCTCCCCTTGTATACACGCCTATGTAAGTCATAATTTATATCTGACATGTACCTTCCTCAACATGTAGGCCTACATGTACAGTTTCAATACTAGCTTGTATAGTTTCATATTAAAAAAAGAATATATTATTTCTTAAGACCTGTCACAAAATAAAATACCTTTTTACAAAAATGGTCGCATTTAAATTGACAGCCTATATTATTTGCAGCATAACTTGCAATATAAATCAAAGCAATTAGATTGTTTTCACTTACTTCTAAGCGATCAAAATAAAAACATAATGTCTTAAAAATTGTACTAACACACTACATTATCAATATCTTGCTCTTCGAAGTTATTCACATTTGAAAGAAATATATATATTCCAAAGTCCTTATGCTTTTGATGATTTTAATTTGACTAAACTTAATAGTTTCAATTTTCTTACAGATTCTTAAGTTTGTCTAACAGACATATGATAATTGCCACAACTCATTTGCCGGTACTGTCCAAACCTTGCTTATAAATTATCAGTCTGAAATTGTCCTAATAAAACTTACGAAAACGAAAGATTATTATTCAGTACCCCATCCATACCCGTACGGGTTATACGCTTATGTACTAATTACACTAATGGCTTTAGAGATTAGGAAGGTTATATTTAGAGGAAGTTATTATTATTAACACCGCGTCTTACTACCCTTTCGGGTTGTACGCACTTATGCTAATGTGTAATGGTAGGGTGATTGCCAGATAAAATGGAAGACCTACAGTTTAACGTGGGATCCGAACCACGGTGGAGGCCTGGCATTCCACACATTCACAAGTTGTGATCAATACACGATGTCAGAGGTGTTTAGAGGAAGTAAACCCGCATTTGAGTGGAAGGTGAGTGAGAAACCATTTAGGGGAAAACCACTCTCATTACACCCGGCTGAGATCTGAACCTAGATGTCTACGTCATCGGCAGTATAGTTTGACACGAGAGTAGCGCTTTAGACCATGCGGATACCGAAACGGTATTCACTCAATGTTAATAGTATAAAGTGGGCTTCCTATTAAAATCAGGGTGTATATAAGTTAATCAAACAATGAACTATGAACAATTACTTGAGGTACAACGTTCTACTCTAGTAATGCTATTCTACTGAACTTTACACCAGCGTACTTTGGATCTATGTGCCTTGTTTTTTTTTAATGAAGGTTACATCAAATACTGTACACACAAACGTGTTAAAAAAAGTTATTAGCCTTGATTCACTACGGATTTTGTGTACTTTTGACATCTTGCGAACAGTCACTCAACTGTTATATTGGTTTCCTGAATAGGGTTAAAGCGAGTTTTTAATCGTTATTTTTCTAACATTTTATTATTTTGGGTGTAAATCATTTGTGCTGTACATATTAACAGGCAAACGCAGTGAAAAATCTCCCCCAATCCCAGTTTCCAAAATTATTTCCCTGTATTTATAAATAAAGTAAAATTAAATATTTATTTTTAAATTTAGTTCAAGGGAACTGGTTTTTATTGAACGAATTTTTTAGATATAGTTCAATTCACAATATATATATATGTGTGTGTATATTTATTTATTTATTAATATTTTTACTGTCTCACGACACGTTCATTCATACCTTTTGTCAGTGAACTTAGACCTCCAATGCGCTTTGTCCTCTAACTCCTCCTTCAGCTCCCAGAATTTTCATCTTTCCTTCAAGTCATTCATTATTTGAATCCTCCTCCTTCCATAATTTTCTCCTTCATATTTTCCTTCTATGATATGCAGAAAACAGTTCCTCCAAAGGATATGCCTGATACAGTTTGCTTAGTACCAAAGAATCACATCCAAAATGGTTCTCTTCTCACCCACTCTTCTTAGGACTTGTTCATCTGTCCCCCTGTTTGTCCACCTGATCTTCTCAAGTCTTCTCCAGCTCCAATTTCAAATCTCTCCAAGTATTTCTTTGCCATCTTCCTAAGAGTTCATGTTTCTGCTACATACAGCGCGATGCCCCAAATGTAACATTTCAAATAATTATAATAATATAATATTGATTCGTTCATAGGCGCCTTTATCTATTAACTATTAGAGGTATGGTTAGGTAGTGCGGGGGGCATAACCAAACTATTTTTACTTTGAATTAGAAAATTAAAAAATTAAAAACAAATCATGGATTACTAAGGGGGAGAAATGTTTTGTTTCAAATCCATTAAGAAACTTTTGATTTTAATCATACATAAACAATTTTTTGAAATAAACTTTAATTGCTAGCTTCAGTGGCCAAGAAGTCTAAGGCGTAACTCACATATTTGACTGGCTTGCTGATGCTTAGGAGATCGGGGTTCAAATCCCATTCATATATATTGAGGGTGTTTTTTTATAAGAAGTTTCTTACTTTTTCCACGCAAATCGGGTATATCACCCCTAAAATGCTTCCTTCCTTATCCCTACCTCATTAGAGTAGTTATCATTTAAGCGTATAACCTAAACAGGTAGTAAGACGTGGTGATAAGAAAAAATCTTTATTTTTTGGTTACTTCAGCCATTTCCGAAACAAGACTGGAAATAATGACCAGGTCTTCTTATATTTCCTAGTAGCTACTTCGCTGGCTATTTCTTGATAGCTGGCATCATTATTTTAATATAAGTTTCTTTACTGAATTAGGTAGGAAAACATTGACCATGCGTGTATAGACATCATCAATGTGTGTCCTAATAGATATAGTCTGAATTTGGTTGAGAGCGCCTTCTGAAAACAATTTTTTTCCCCCTCCCACACAAGAATCCTACTATTTCAGTGGCCGTGTAACCTTATTTTGCAAGAAGGAAGGATTAAAAAAATTACGTTTTGAAGATTTTGGAAGGGCTTGACTTACTAAGCTAAAGAGAGGGGTGTTCTATTCCCCTCCCCCTTCCCCAAGCAAATGTTAAAAATCGGTATGCCCTTTGAAGATATTTAGTGTCACTTGCAACCCTCTCATTAATTGCCACAAGGGGTGAATTGGCCATAAACGTTTTAGTGAAATTGAATTGGTAAGCTCTCACAGTAAAAAAAGCTTTTTCTTGACGATGTGTGCAGGTTGTATCTTGAGATTTCCTGAATAACATTGGCAGGGTGTCCAGTAACCTGGAAAACAGGGAATTGCCAGGGAATTTGCTTAGTCAGGAAAAAGTCAGGGATTTGTATTACATTTCTGGAGTTTTTACATTTTGTTTATAAAAAAAGCCTCATATTTTCATTCACACTAGTCAAAATAACACTTTTCTTCTAGTTAATACCTACCTAGAATCACTTTCACACCATTGTCCCTGTTGAGCAGACTAATATTACTTCTCAAGGTCAACAAGTGAGTTTTGTGTCTTTAGCCAAAGTTGACTCATGGATATTCATATGTACAAAATTTGACTAGGCCTACATTTTAAGTAGAAGGAGCTAAGAATGACTCTGTCTCACAACTATCTTAAATTTTCTTGCTTGAGGCAATCTTTTAATGTTTCAATACAATTTTACTGAAATCTATTTTTAACTTAAAATAGTCAATTCCCCCGGAGGCGGAAATCGTTAACTCCCTTTATTGAGTGAGACAATTTCATAATGTGTATATATCCAGAGAAAAAAAACATATATTAATCTGTGATCTTAAACAATTATGTTCATAATATTCTTAATATCGATGTATAGTGGTCTGGGAAAAAGTAAATTGGATCTGGAAAACCTGGAAAAGTTAGGGAATTTAAAAATATGTTTTGGCTGGACACCCTGATTGGGTGAAGAGGAGGGGGGGAGGGGGGACGAACGAGTGTGTTTTACTCTACGTGAAGCGGCACTTTACGTAAATTAGACACAACAAAGTCCCAGAAATTAGAATCGTGTATTTTTTATTTCAATTTTGTTGACACTGACATTTTAATTCTCGCGTGATCCATTCCACTCACAAATTCAAGCAAAGAAATGTCCACCCTTCTGTTTTTTTGGACAAGCGTGGTCTCTTCACTCTCCCGACTTGTAAATCAGGCATTTAGGATTAATTGTTCATGTTTGGATTTGAAGCGACGTTCTCTACGATAGTACTATTGATAATGAGGACTATCGATAGTTTCCGATAGTTTTTACAGAACCATCGAAAAAAATTACAGGTTAAACAAAACTAAATTAATGTAGCTTAAGTATAAACGTTTATTTAGGTGAAAAATAATAGTCAAACAACAATTTGTTTTATTGTTGTAACAACATAAAATTTTTGGGTTTCAGTCGATTTCTTTTTTCGTGAAATAATTGTCCCTGCCGCTGAAAGCACTCGTTCATACAGCACTGAGTTTTCTAGTATCCAGCAGAACTTTTGTATGAAATAAAAACGGGATTCCTCATGGCCATAACCAACTTAACGGCAAGAAAAAACTCTAGTCTTTAGACAACATGTTTGTTTAGAAATTCATCGCGTGTTCGGTTCTAGTCGCAGGCAAAAACTTTGTAAAGCTAGCCACACAAGGCCAAACAGGACCAATGCAAAACTATCGATAGTCCAAACAATCGATAGTCACCGATAGTGTACCATTATCTATACTATCAATAGTACTATTGATAGTTTCCGATCACTACTCTACGATGTGATTCCTCTAGTCAACAGTCACACCTCGAATTGTTGATGACCATTTGGAGGTGGATGGATCTAAGATGCGCATTGAGTTATCTAGTCAGCCAATGTTTTTGCAATGCATCAGACAAAAGGATTGTCAAATTTGCGTCTGAGACAGTTGTAACTTTAGTAGTCAAAGTGCACATGTTTTGTATAAACTTGTTCAAACAGTGTGTGTCGTATTGAATGTTTCTCAATTTTTACATGGTGTAGTGATTTAACTTCTCATTCACCACACCAGTGGCTTCATTGAAAAATATATCGCCCACCTCTGCTCTAGAAGCTGTTTAAAGTGGTCCTTATCTGGGATTTTTTTTAAACTAGATTATTCTAGAAAATATTTGGAGTGGTACTTTCTTAGCAAACCTTTGGAAATTGGATGCCTATGTAAGTTATTGATTCAAGATAATTGTTCATTTTCGAGAATATCAGGGGGCTGTGAAATTAATAAATAAGGATGACAATTTATCCCAGTGTGATGTTGGAGGGGGGAGGGCAATCTCCCCTCTGACCCTCTTTCTTCCACCAATACTGTGTGACTATAGCGAAATTTTCTTACTAATAACCTTCTTAAAGATCTGTTTTCCTACCAGACTCTCACTGGGGAAAAAAATTCAGATTGTTATTCGTAAGAAAATTGGGCTGTATATAGTAGGATCTGATATGAAGAAAGGCTTTTCATAACAACCTTGCTACCAAAATGAGGCTGTATATAGAAGTATTTTAGTAGGGAAAAGGTATTTAGAACATCCTTCCCTACCAAAATGAAGCTATAGCTTCCTCACCCCCACCCCAAACACGACCTTTCTTTAATGGCCGCGCATACGAGTCTCGTGTCTCTGTGGAAGACGCCGATTGTATGAAGGGAGGCAGGCGCCCCGACGCTGGGTTGCCATGGCAACAGACAGCATCACGCTGGCACCGGCGTTTGGCCGCGCCTTTTCATCTTTTCCATGCACGGGCCTAGTTAGTAGGCACCCATCCAATTAGCCACGCAACGTCGCGCAGTGCCTTGAGGTACACACGCATCAGTGAACGAGTGGATTCTCGCGACATTACCTTATCTCCTGGACACACACATAATGTTCCCGTACTTGACTTGGTACTGAATTAATTACAATCACCCGCCTCAGTGTTCGCATTGCCTAAGGCAGGCGTCAAAAACTCGTGGCCCTATCCATGATTATGTGCGTCCCACGTGACCTTGTGATGAACCATCATGCAATGTGACGCTCTTCCTCTTTCTACGAATGTCGAGAAAATACAACATATTAGAATGTGATATTTGGGAATTTGGCATAATTTGGGGCTATGGCATGTGAGATAGGTGTACCAAATCTGTACTCTTTCTTCATCAGGGATCAATCCCCCAAAATGGTAGAATTTGTGCATCAACTATATGCAATGTTTAGCTGGTGTTTTCTCGTTGTAAATGTAACCGAACACCCGAGAGACACACTTTCGTCAACAACTGTAAACATGACTTTGGCATTATTATTATTTTTATAAATAAAAAGATACTAAGTTGGAATTGCCTTTACTTAAGATAATGGCAATACAGGCTAGCTTCTTTATCTAGTGATTAGCACTCCTGACTACTAATGTACAGGTCCTTGGCTCGATTCCCGCTGGCACCAAACGTATTTTTCCCGAAGAGGAATTGTTACGCTGGGCACCATGGTCTAGTTAGTTAGGTTTAAGACTTCTACAGGCCCTACACAATCATCATCATGATCATAATCGTTATCACTATTATCAGCATCTTATCGGGCTGAAGTAACTGCACCTACATGTTGTCCCAACCTCAGAAGACTCTAATGGATTACGCTAATTTATTTACAATTAAGATACCGATTTTTTTTAATGTGGCTCTCTTAAGTATTTTAAGAGCTCAATGTGGCCCTTGAAATAAAACGGTTTTGACACGCTTGTTCTAAGGCGTTAAGGCCGGTTCACACAGAACGCTAAACTAAGATTTGCTCTGCTGTATAGAAAATTAGCGGACCATATATTTAAATGTGTTGGTTCACACAGAAAGCTAAGCCATGTCCTGCTACAACGCGCTATGTTTTTTCCTAATACTGGCCGGGCAATTTTTCCATCTCCCATCTTGAGCCATGTTACGTCGCGCATGCGCATAACGCAGCTTGGGTTCCGTGTTGAACAGACACAGTGCTGGTTTGGTGAAAATAACTAAAGAAGTGTGTTAGGTTTGTTTTCAGTTTGTTTCACGTGTATTTAAGCAATCTTCTATTTAGGTTTTATATTTAATAAATGTTTTTATATTAAAATGGAAGCGTTAATTGAAAAAGTCAAACCTCCACATCAATTTTCTTCATCTTTCCAAACATATGCTAACGGCAGCGTCTTTTCTTCCTCAGTACTATGATCTGAACTCAAACAAGACATTTTGGAGAACGCAATCATAGCTAAACTTCACTGGAGCAGACCAGAAAGAAACAACACTGAATTCTGGAGTAAAAAGAGGCACCATTGCCTTAATTAGCAACGAGTGTGAACCTAAATTGACAAAGTCTTAGCAGAGGACAGCATAGCTTAGCATTCTGTGTGTACCGGCCTTTACTATAGAAATAGGCTCGATTGCCGATGATGGGGAAATCGGGTCTCTTATCTCTGCCGGGTGACCCAAGGATGGTATTTTCTCCAAATGGTTTACCCACTCCTACTACATACAAATACACGTTGATTTGCTTCTATACTCCATTCACGATAGGAATTATTCTCTGAAAGGTCTTTTTTCCTACCAATATCCTACTATATAGTAGATTTCTGGTAGGGAAAAAGGCCTTTCAGAAAATAATTCCTACGCTGAACAGATTTTAACTCTGCCGTGGTAATTCCTACCAAATTATCGTAGTTAATATACAGGGCGTATTTTAATTATGTCAAATAATCTAGGGAAGTATTCCTATAGACCAAACAATAAGAAAAGTTCATATAAACATTAAGTATAAAACGCTTAATTTCTTAGGTTTTGAGGAATTGTATTGTTCGATTAGTAAGCAATCCATCAGAAGAAGTAAAGCAATTATACCTACCAAAGTTTAACAGAAATAACCAAAGACACAATAATACAGAACATTTTGTTACAATAATTGTTCAAGATGCGTCCTCTGCTTCGATGCACTCTCTGAGCCTATGTTCTATGCTTTCTCTTACTCTGTCGAATAGACCTGAGGTGTTACGTGTTTGCTCACATCCATTAACGATACATTCTTTTAAAACATTAATATCAGGTACAGAAGTTGAGAAAACAATGGACTTTAAATGTTCATTGAGATAAAAATCCATCGGGTTCAAATCCGGTGATTAACCAGGCCTTTCTATGGATCCCGGGTGACCAATTCATCTTTGAGGAAAACCTTTAATAACCTTAAAAACTAGGCATTTCTAGGGCCATGTTTGTATGAACTTTTCTTAGTGTTTGGTTGATGGAAATACTCCCCTAGCGTATTTGAAATTAATTAACCCTTTCCAACCAAATTAACTAAGGTGTATTCTAAGAGTTTTTTTTGAGGGGATTTATTTTAAAATCTATGTATAGTTTACAAAAAGATATATAATTTGAAAATTATGTTTAGTATGTAGCCATTTGGCTACATCGGACATAGGTCTTTTTTAGATGTAATAAATAATATAAAAGATAAAATATAAAAAGACAACTTAGTCATATGTCTACACCGGGCTGCATAGGATTAAAATACACCCTGTAAGGTTAGAGAGACGTGGTGGAGAAAAAAATACTGTAAGCAAAACAAGTAACTATGGGTTAAAAACTGTTGCTAAGTTTGGTACTAGCTAATGTTCTTAGTTTTCAGAGATGTTTCAGTTCTTGAATATTTGTCATGAACATCGCGGAATTTGAACAAGACTTTCTATCTTCATTTAAAAGTTAATGCATCAAAGCCCACTAGGCTTATAGCAGATATTCAAGAACTAGGGGTATTATTATGCCTATTAAATTAAACTAGCTTATCTATTAACCAATATTTTGTTTATTTTAGCCAAAATATGCATTATTTCTGTCTTAAAAACTGTAGAAAATATTGACCCTAAGGTGTGATGAAAGGACACGTGAGAAAAGGCCAGTCTTTATGCACTTTTTTTTTATGGCAAAAGCTTTTTTTTTGACCAAAATAAATTAAATATCGCTCCAGTACAAAAGGTGGAGTTTAATTTTCTTCGCGTTTTGATATCAAGGGTTGTTGAATATCCATCATGAGCACGGCGGTATTATCTAATAACTTTTTATCTTCATTCAAAAAGTTTGTCATTAAATTCCAGGACACTCTTAACAAATTATTCAATAAATGTGAAGAAAATTAAACTCGGTTTGTATTGGAGCAATATTTTATTTATTTTGACTCAAAAAATGTTTTTCTATCAAAACTGCCAAAACAGTGGCCTTTTCTCGCGTCCCTTACACTCACTCCCACCTTGGGTTGACGTTTGCAAAAACACGTCTTCGCGAAATGCCGGTGTCTTTAGGTATTAGTCACAGAGCAGCGTCATACAAAGTCAAGTCTGGAGGTTTCTTGGAAACACCTCCCTCCCCTCCACACATTTCTGCTTACATCACCTCCACCTGAACTGACATTACGTCATAAGGTATACACGGACATACACGGCCTTTAATTACACGCAAAATGATGTCGCCGAGAATGGATGTAATCTATTATTATTACTATTAGCACCGCGTCTTACTACCCGTTCGGGTTATACGCACTCACGCTATTGTGTAATGGTAGGGTGATTATGAGATGAAATGGAGGACCTACAGTTTAACGTGGAATCCGAACCACGGTGGAGGCCTGGCATTCCCCACATTCACAAGATGTCTTGTCAGAGGTGAAGGAAGGGTTTGGTAATCAGATAAATCTGTGCCAGGACCGAGGATTGAGCCCCGGACCCCCAGCACAGAAGATGTAATCTAAACACTATGTTCTGAGTTCTTACAATTTATTTTTACTATTATTATTTTCACTGTGTCTTACTACCCGTTCGGGCTATAAGCTTGTGCATAAGTTACATATGTGTGTGAGGGATGGGGAAGGTTGAATCTAGATGAAGTGTACACGCACTTGTGTAGAGCGAGAGTAGAAAATCACATATGTAAAAAACCACCCGACCGTGAATCGAACCAGGATCTCCCCGTCATCGACAGTCCACTACATTTCGAGAGTGACGCCTTAGACCATCATTTGACTAGTTAAAAAGTCAACATTTTGTCGAATTAAGAATGTTTGGTGGGCACGTGGACTAAGGTGTTACTCTGGTGTAGCTTACATGAGACGGAAAGGTCGGGATTCGAAACACCGGGGTAAGCTGTAATGATGTGTTATTTTTTGAATAGTTTCCCAAACTGCCCGGTCCCCCAAAAATGTGGGTACATTTTCTCTTTATTCTTCCTTTCTCGTACTGGTGGGTGCGACGTTTAAATGACAATCGAATCTGGTTTGTTGAAAGATCGGGGTATGAATTCCGGTTGGAAGTAGGCCTATAAATGCATTTGCCCCATAAATTGTTTTCTATTCTCCCTTGATGCAAATGCTGATACACATATTAATCTTAATTAATCCTTCCTCGTAGATAACATATTAGCATATTTTTTTTAGCGCCTCGCCTTACTACCCGTTTGGATTATACACTTATGCACTAATTACGCTAATTGTATTGGATATTAGGAGGGTTATATTTAGAGAAAGTGTACCCACATTTGCGTGGAGGTAGAATGTAAAACAATTTTGGAGAAACACCCCTCAGTACATCCAACCGAGATTCAAATCTCGATCTCCCATTTATCGGCAGTCTAGTCTACTGCGAGAGTAACGCCTTAGACCACATGGCCACTAAAGCGGTCACTAACGTAATTAGTACATATTATGCATATATAACCCGAATGGGTAGTAAAGAAAATTACGCTATTTTAAACATATTTTTTCTCCTTTTCAAATATTGAGTTTCTTAACGACTGCATACATTTTCCCTTCAAGGTAAAAACATTTGTTTCTAAACGCTAATTATTTTACTTTATTAATTCCTCTGTACAACTTTAGTCGACTCAAGACTGGATTGGTGGTAAGTGACAGCTGGGAAAAGCTACCAGATTTACTCTCATGTATCCAATCGCCAAACCATAGTATCTACAAGACCATAATTATGTTGAGCAGCTATCATTTTTGACAGTCAAAACTTTCACATAAACAGTTTTTTTAATTATGTTTTTTTCTTTTAAGGCTCTTGGCCCTGTCAAGTCCAAGTCTAAGACCTATTTTGTGGGATGGTGGGCGCGAGCGTGAAAGGCGTGGAGTGGCTTCACAACCGATCAAAGTATCCTTCCGCGCCAACAAGAATAGATGGATCACGAAAACCGTTGATGGCGCTAGCTACCGGAGAGGTCTTGAGGAAAAATCATACGTTTGGAAATATCAGTTTTCTCGAGAACGAGTGAAAGTTGTATGTTAATATTTTCAACACCCCTTCTAAGATAATGTATCGATGTTTATTAATTGTTACACTTTCTTATTTTTTGTTATGAAGACGGCGATTTTCTATTGAAAAATGTCAATTTTATCGATAATTAATACTGTTAAAATTATAGAGGAATTGTGTTTATAAAAAGTATAACTTAATCAACATGCTTCTATTCTTGAACAAACCGTTTCCAAAAAGAAAATTGCAAAACAATAAAAATTCTTGAAGATAACTGTTTGTTCCCGCGGTTCTGCATTTCCACGCCAAATGTAAAGAAAGGGCCAATCGCATTAACTGTGTTTCACTGTTGAAACATGAACTTATGAAAATAACTCTTTCGCTGTTAAATAAAAAAGGGTTCACAAAGTAGAGCTTCTAAAAGGGGGCGTTCTCTTCATTAATTAAGATGGTGAAACAGACTTAACTAAGGGCCGTTGATGACGCCATATAAACTGTGTTCGGTTGTATTTACAAAATAGAAACGTTTTATTTTGGGACTAATAATTTGTATGGCTCTTTCTCAAAGTTATCTCTTAAGTTATAATCACACATTTATATATTTTTGTTGGCCAGTTAGAACCAGATACACATTTAAATATATTACTTTTTAAGTTATTATTTGACAACATATCTTGTTGCCACAACCAAGAAATAAAATACACAAAAATTTTATATATATATATATATATATATATGTGTGTGTGTGTGTGTGTTCTTTGAGTAGCTAAAACGCCAATTATACAGTAATCCTAAGGGAGAGGTATTATTAAACACGTCTGATATAACTTTTTATTCATAATGGTATTAGATTATTATTATTTACGAATAGGCAGACATTAGTCACTTTCAGTCAATGTTTGCCATACTAATCTTCTGATAGCTGTCACCTTTCCATTGACGAATGAACTTTATATATCTGCTTTGGTGTGGCCTTGGGAGTAAAGTGCTCGCTGCAGGAGCCGGGGCCCTTAGGTTAAAACCCGACCAAGCTGTGATTTTTTTTTTTACCGAATGATAAAAATCCGAAGCATAACTTCCTTGGGAGGTTAAGTAAAGTATGCGGTTCCATGTTTATTGTGTCATATAAAAGAATCCTGAAAGCCTCATCGGCGTTTTACGCTCGGTGCAACTTGAAATAACTTCAGCTTTTATTTTTCTGCGCGACATCAGCTTGGTATACCCAGTCAAATTTCAAAACCATCCGACTCGGTCAGTGCGCATGCGCCTGAACCAACAGACTATCAGTGCGCATGTGCCTATAGATCGAGATACAAGCAGAGAGCTGTGCTTATTGTTGTGAAATGATTTGAATTAGCAAGTTAAATGGGAAGCTCTTGTGTCGTTTTTGTTTTGTTTGAATTTGTTTCAAGACACAATATAATAATTTAATAACATCCATCTTGATATTAATCATAAATATCTGTTTATCCACTAGAAAATAAAATATGTTATTAATCATCGTGGGTGACCTTATGGTCTAGGGGTAAGGTGTCAGACTTCTGTCTTGGGAGTCCGAGGCTCAATCCTCGGTCTCGGCACAGATTTATCTGCTTGACAAACCCTTCCTTCACCTCTGACAAGACGTGTATTAATCACAACTTGTGAATGTGTGGAATGCCAGGCCTTCACCATGGTTCGGATCACACGTTAAACTGTAGATCCTCCATTTCATCTCACAACGACACACTAGCGTAAGTGCGTATATCCCAAACGGGTAGTAAGACGCGGTGCTAATAATAATAATATATATATATATATATATATATATTCTATTTTGCGTTGCAATGCATCATGGTTCAACATATAGCGTGTGAATTTCTGCGCCACTGAAGAAGATGATGCTCAATATTTTCGGCCAACGTGTGGTTGAATTAAGCTTTTAGACCGCACGACCAATAATGAGGGTAACATGCGCAGTTAATGTTAATTAAAGGTCCCCATAAGGTTAAACTCAGACCTTTACGCCATACGTACATATTATTATGCTGCGAATTCTCATTGAACCTCTTGGTCATTCAGAGTTCAGGGTCAAATCGAGACTCCTGACGTCGCTAAATTAACTACGGCAATATCATCTCTTTTTTTTTAGTTTGCGGTGACGTACGTGTTCGACCACAACGCAACTTAACAGATGGATACATTATAATATTGTCAGCGTCTTGAGTCGGACGGTAACCATACAATTTTATAGTAGGGCCTACCCACAAAGTTGATACAGGCATTGTTTTATTTTCTACATGTGCTGCTCGCTTCGGGTCTCGTATCGTATAAGGAGCAATAGACTAAACTGTCAATAACGCGTATATCGGGGTTGAAATTCCGACCAGGTGTACTGGGTGGTGGCTTTTTCCCTTAAATATTTTTCCACTCTAGATCCACGAAACTGCGGGTATACTTCCTTTGAGCTCAACCTTCACTACCCCTAACATATTAGTGTAGTTAGTACATGTGTGTATAGCCCGAATGGGTAGTAAGACGCGGTGCTAAACAAATTATATAATTTTCAGGAATATTTCTCTACATTTAAAAAGTTTGTCATCTAATGCTGCTATGCTCATGATAGGTCCAAGAAGTGTTGGATGTCACCATGTGAAGGAAGTTATTCTATGTGCTGGAGAAGACTTGAGAAGATCTGGTGGACAGACAGGATGACAAATGAACAAGTCCTAAGAAGAGTGGGTGAGAAGATCAGGTGGACAGACGGGGTGACAAATGAACAAGTCCTAAGAAGAGTGGGTGATAAGATCAGGTGGACAGACAGGATGACAAATGAACAAGTCCTAAGAAGAGTGGGTGAGAAGATCAGGTGGACAGACAAAGAGACAAATGAACAAGTCCTAAGAAGAGTGGGTGATAAGATCAGGTGGACAGACAGGATGACAAATGAACAAGTCCTAAGAAGAGTGGGTGATAAGATCAGGTGGACAGACAGGATGACAAATGAACAAGTCCTAAGAAGAGTGGGTGATAAGATAGCCATTTTGATTGTGATTCATTGGTACAAAGAAAATTGGATCTTAGGAGGAACTGTCTTCTGTATGACGTCATATAAGGAAAGGTTGAGGGAAAGAGGAGCTTAGGAAGGAGGAAAATTCTGGGAGTTGAAGGAGGAGGCAGAGAACTGGGTGCATTGGAGGTCTGAGTTCAATCACAAAAGGAATTGACCTATCGTAAGACATAATACATAGTAATAAATCTACTGAAATAATATTTAATTTATTTGCAAATGGAAAAAAACAAACAATTTGTGTTGTATTAAATGACCTAATTCATTCACAAAGATCCATTCTACGCTTCTATACTATTTACTTTTAATTTCCAAGGAATTTAGCTTTTAATAATCAACAGAAATATGTTGACCTTTGGACTTTTCTGGACGGAAAATCTAAACTTTAAAACTATATTTACAACTTTATATATTATGCATAGGGTAAGAGAAAATAGTTTTGTGTTCATTTCAGTAAACCCCAAACTCGTATGCTATTAAAAAGGTTCCGTCAATACTTAACCTAAATGTAACATTTTATTGAGATTATCTCATCTACCTGGGAAGTTAAGGAAACATCGCTCGTATTTATGTAGTATTAGTGTCAGGTCTATCCACGGGGAGCTCTGTGCACCAAAAGCTGAAGATAAAAACCTATGTGAGCTAAACCGCGGGGAAACTGGTGACTAATATTCATATCAGTTCACCCGAGGTTTAAGTAAACAAGATGCCGGTCTTTGATTTGGTGATTTAAATTTTATCAAGATCGAGGAGATAGTAGGCTCGGTTTTAAGATAATATAAGAGAGCCTATGTTGATCAATATTACATTAAAAATATATTTTTTAACATTTCTGCCTATCGGAGTACTGACAGCGTTGCAGACATCCATACATTCAGCGTTATTAAAGAAGTGATTTGTTATTTTAAAATATGACTTACCAAAACCAAAGAGAATGGTATAAACATGTCCCTATGAGTAAAAAATTATATTTTAATTCAAATGGCTTAAAAATAAGGGTTACGACACAATCGTACAAATGATCTAATATAGTCTAATATAGTTAGGAATAAAATTTTGAAAATTACTAATAACTTACGATGTTGCTAGTAAACTGCAAGGAAGCTGGTCTTAAGTAATAGAAATCAATGTTTGGTGTTAATTTTTCCGCCAAACATGCTATATAGCAATTTCCCAAAACTTTGAAAACCCCTGTTTGGGTTATTTGGGACTCACAATGTATTAAAAATTGTCTAGGTGCCTGGGTGGCGGAAATGCTTTTACTGCGTCACCGATTAAACGCGCACTTAATTTTGAAGTGCGAAGTAGGCCTATTTAATTTTGAAGTGCGACACAATTTACTACCATCTATTTCAACCAGTGCACTTATACTGTGAACAAAATAGACGTTTTAGTACCTACACTCCTACACCCACATAATTACATCCGTGGGCATACTTACTCGACGTCAAATTAATCTCGTCTGGTTTGCCAGTGATGAGGTAGGGGTTCAAATCCCTTCCAGCTTTCAAATAACGGGCTTTCCTCTGAGAATTAGACTATTACAGGGGTGTGTGAAGATTAGAAATGTTGAAATCGAAGGTCAAATCTTCTTTTTCGACTTGGGACACACGCAATAACCTTCGCTTCTTCAAAATATTTCTAGCGAATTATTATTATTATTATTATTATTATTATTAGCACCGCGTCTTACTACCCGTTCGGGTCATACGCACTTCCGCTAATGTGTAATGGTAGGGTGATTGTGATATGAATTGGAGGACCTACAGTTTAACGTGGAATCCGAACCACGGTGGTGGCCTGGCATTCCACACATTCACAAGTTGTGATTAATACACGTCTTCTCAGAGGTGAAGGAGAGGTTTGGTAATCAGATAAATCTGTGCCGGGACCGAGGATTGAACCCCGGCCGCCAGCACAGAAGTCTGACACCTTACCCCTAGACCGCCAGGTCACCACTAAGTAAACAAACCGATATATATATATATAATATATATATATATATAATATATATATATATATTAATGGTACTATAAAACATTTAGTGAACTTATAATATAATCCATTTGACGCTATATTTTAATCTGTTTTTTATTTTTAGGTGATGTTCCATTTTCAAAATAAAGTACTGTATGATGAAGATTTTAAAAATTTCTTTCTGGTTAAAATTGTACCGTCTCCCTACAATAACTGTATTCCTAGTTTACATCGCAATCAGTAAATGGGCAGATTATACTAAAACAAAGCTACTTAAATGTTCTGTAATTTTTTTTTTTTTTTAAAGTATGTAAACCCATAGTGAAATTCTTTTACACTCGTATTCCGTATTACCCGGCCCGAAACGCCACTTCTTTAGGCCGGATAGTCGCGACTCTAGTGTATTCTCTTAATTATATATTTTTAGCATATAATCGTTTTTATAACAGCTACTAAACAGTAATTTAACACCGACTAGTGGTTTAATAACGTCTATAACTCAAACAAGAATACGTTCAGTCATGTCATCATAAAATAATTTAGTGGACTTTGTCTATTTTCTCCACGACTTTCTCTTTACCTAGATTAACTTTAGGGTAGTTTAAAATTAAAAGTAATGTTACTTTGAAAACAACAACAACAACCACTCTTCGGCTTCAGATTCGCTTCGACCTAACTTTGCATGTTTCAAGCTTCGCTTCGACTTCGCTTTGCATGTTTCAAGTTTCGCTTCGACTTCGCTTTGCACGTTTCAAGCTTCGCTTCGACTTCGCTTTGCATGTTTCAAGCTTCGCTTCGACTTTGCTTCGCATCGCATTTAAAAAGTTGACTTCGCACAAATACTATACAGGGTCGGATCCAGCTCATTTTCATAGGGGGCCATAATTATAAATTACATAGTTACTTACAATGTTAGATTTATGTTTAAGGCCATTTAATAGTTTCTCTTTCATATTTGATCTTTTTTAAGATCAGATAGCATGACACTTCCAATAATTTATAAAAAAACTAACATTTTTTTAAAAATGGTTCATTCTAGAAGCTATGAGTAGTCTTCGCCATGTTTAGAAAGAAAGAAAAAGATTCCTTTATTAGCCATTTAAAGTGTTCCTCCTCACCTAGACATTTTTGAAATATGGATGCCCCCCGAAGCTATTTAGAGTGATCGTCGCCATAATTTTTTACGATCGTTAGATAACTCTAGAAAATAATACTTGTAAGTGGTCTTCCACTGACAAAATTTTGAAAATTGAATTATTTCAGAAATCAGGCTATTTGGGGTGGATCTCGCCTGGAAATTCTTCAAAATGACATGGATCTAGAAGATCTTTGGAGCTGTCCTCCCCAAGACATTTTTGAAATTCGGATGACCTAGGAAGCTATTTATAACTTTCCTACCCTGACTTTTTCTGCCAGTTAGATGCCTCTAGTCTAGTAGTTATTTGAAGCGGTTTTTGATTTAAGGCCATCTTTCAGCTTTATATTTGATAATATCAGAGGATTTGAAATACATGTAGGGGGGAATTTATTACAGGGGGCAGAGTCCCCCACAGTTCCGCCACTCCTGCTGTCCACACATACTCTATAGTTGGTGTTCGTGGATAAACTGCTATCAGGCGATTATTAGTCTTCTTTGACGTGTGCTAGTCTACCGTATCTAGGAGGAACAATGTTCGTTACTCGCTAAGCACGACAAATATTGGTACATGGAAACCAATATGTTTTCCACACTCGCGTGAGTCATATCGAACATTGATTAAACGTGGACAAATAACGCACGTGTGGACCCGGCTTAAAAAAATGGTATAATTTATCTATGTTATATTTTATTTCTAGAATTTGATCTTTAATTTGGATTTTTGTATTAATTTTCTAACTTCCACAGGGGGGGGACCCTTTGCCGCCCCCCTCCCCCGAATACGTGCCTGCTCTCTCTCTCTCTCTCTCTCTCTCTCTCTCACACGCACACACACACACACATATATATATATATATATTTATTTATTTATTTATTTATTTATTTCGCTAATGTGATAGGGATGAGGAAGGTGGAGTGAAATGGACTCTTGACAATATTGCTGAAACATTTCCTGTATCAACCTATGTATTTATTTATTTATATAAATTATCTTGTATTCTATGATTATAATTAATATTATAACTTTAGTGTTCTATCGCCGGGTCTTACTACCTGTTTAGTATATACGCATATTCGTTAATTACTTTGATGCGGTATGAACGAAAAGGGTTCAAGCATTTTAAAGGTAACCTACCAACGTTTGTTTCGAAGAAAAACCACCCTCAGTAGACCCTACCGGGATTCTAACCCCGATCCGCCCGTCATAACCAGGCTAGTCTTACACGAGAGTGACGCCTTAGACCATTTGACCACTGAAGTGGGTTAGTCTTTAGTTAAACTGTTAAACAAATTCAAATAAAATTGTAGTACTATGCACACACAACTTTACCCTACTTTTTTGTAATCTTTTTCATTTCCACAACACGTATATATTATTATTAGGTGTTCTGTCTTACGACAGGCTAATTTCTTCTGTCAGTGCACTAAGACCACCAATGCGCCCTATCCTTTTGTTCATCCTTCAGCTCCTACAATATTTTCTTCTTTCCTTCAAGTAATCCAATATTTGAATCCTCCTCCTTCCTTAAGCTCCTCTTTCCCTCAACCTTTCCTTCTATGACGTCGTGCAGAAGACAGTTCCTCCTAAGGATGTGTCCGATCCAGTTTTCTTAACAAATATGTAACTAAGGAACGGTACCGTTCGGTAGATAAACTAGAACTAGTTCGTTCTCAACTTTCCTAGCACTGCAATAAATGATTCCAACGCATCATTTACACACACACACAAAACTTAAACTTATATTATAAGGAAGAAAATATTACACGTTGTGGGATATTATACGCGTATGCCTATATAGTAATCATCTTAACATGATGGGGATGAAAAATATAACCTATAAAGGAAATGTGCTAACATTTAAGTTGAAAAAGAGTGAGAAATCATTTTGAAAAAAAAAAAAAAA
>CABFOW010001271.1:32608-58227 GCA_902141385.1 Timema californicum | reverse complement strand
AAATTAAAAGATTAAAATAATCTAATTTACCAAATCGTAAAAAATTGAATAATATGGGAGGGGGTGGGGGGAAAATGGTGACGAAAAATCAAACCATCCTTACGTGGGGGAGGGAGGTGTCGAAAATTATTGGGGGGTGGGGGGAATCCTTGCGTAATTTAAGGAAGGCCCAACTATAAATTCTGTCACTTTGAGGTTATGGGGGATTGGCTGAGAGTACCTCCAACCCGAGCACTACCCGCTTCGGTGGCCATGTGGTCTAAGGCGTTACTCTCGCAATAAACTAGACTGCCGAGGCCGGGGAGATCGAGGTTCGAATCTCGGTTGAGTGTACTAAGGGTTTTTTCCAAAATTGTTTTCCAATCTCCCTCCATGCAAAAGCATTAAAACACAAATTTTGTTTCCTGTTCGGGTTAGACGCAAATGTACTATTTACGCTATTGTGTTAGGGAGGAGTAAGGTTGAATTTAAAGGCGGCGTATCCGCATTTACGTGGAGAAAGAGTGTAAAAGCATTTAATAAAAATACCTTTTAATACCCACGACCGGTATTTGAACCCCGATCTCTCCGTTATCGGCAGTCCATTCTATTGCGTTAGTGACACCATTAGACCATCGAACCATAGTAGTGGGTGACAATATGCACACTACCAAATCATTTGTTTTTACTCATAAATTGAAATAGATAAACATATTGAAGAGTTCGAAATATTTTGTTTCAGGTCCACATCTACTAACCAAAGATGATCTTCAATCTAAGAAAAAGCCTGTGGATAGCAATGGTAAGAATAGTTTGAGATTACTTTGTAGTTTGTTCTAATAATGAGTTTTTTCTTGATTTATAATCCAATTTAATGTTTTAGTAATACCTCAATCTGAATATTTCTGTTATATTATACATTCTTGTTCGTTCTTCTGGCTCTTTTCATGTCACCTTTTTTTTGTTGATCAGCTCAGATGGGTTTATTTATGCTACATTCCAATTTTTTCGTCCATCACCTGATCATTGGGGGAGGGTGGGTGGGTGGGTCAGGGGGATTTCCCCCTTCCACCCCTCTTCGGATTCTTTTAGCCACTTCAGGTGAAGGGAAAGGTGGCATTAAATATCTAAGGGGAGGACCGAAATAAACAAGTTCTTTTAGAACCACGTTTTACTACCCGTTTAGGATACACATATATATGTACTAATTATAATAATGTGCTAAGTCTCAGAAAGGTTGCATTTAAAGGAAGCGTACCCGCATTTGCGTAGAGGGTGAGTGGAGAACCATTTAGGGAAAACCACCCTCAGTACATATGAACGGGATCGAACACCAATCTCCCCGTCTTTTGCAGTATAGTATATTGCGAGAGAAGCGCCTTAGACCATGCGGTCACCGAAGCGGGTGGCATTTACATAGTTTATAAGAGGTACTCTCCGTTTAATCTGAGAGACTATAGTCTTACGATGGATTAAATAGCAAAGCTATTTATATTTATTAGGTAAGGTTAGCGTTGCATCTAATTATTATTTTTTTACTCCGGATAGCTTAGTAGTCAGAGCATTGGCGTACTAAGCCAAAGGTCCCGGATTAAATTCCCGTGTCCATGAGTCATTTTTCAATTTAAATAATCATATAGTCTAACGTTGAAAGGGTCCAGTATGTTTGTGGTATTTTACGGTTTTATATGAAATTCCATATAACACCATAAAATACCACAAACCTTCCAATAGTATGAGGTAAAATCAATCATATTTAATAAAAATAAGACTTTGAAGATGGTGAAAAATCACTGAAACATGTCGTCATCATAGAAGAAACAGCTTCGTCTACATTAGTTGTTTAATCTTCCTAATCTCTTGGAGGACCTTTAAGTAAATTTTGTGCAAATGATGATACCTTTAAAGCAGAAATTCTGTGGTCCATGAATAAGGTTATGACTCATACTTCTGACAGAGGTTCATGTATTTCCAGTGATCTTTTCTCAATCATTTTTCCTGACAGTGTAATAGCACAGAAGTTCAAAATGCAAAAAGACAAACTTGGCTATTTGACAACCTTTGGTCTTGGCCCCTTCTTCCAAGAAAAACTCTCGGCGGAGTTAAAGAAGATTGCATTTTTTGCAGTTTCACTTGACGAAAGTCTTATTAGAATTGCTCAAAAAGGGCAAATGGACATCATTGTCCGTTATTGGAACTCAAGTTTAAATGTGGTTTCGACCCGATACTTGAACTCTGTGTTTTTAGGGCACTCCACTGCAGCTGACCTCCTTGATTCCTTTACGTCAGGTATGTCTGAATTAGGACTGCCTTTAAAGAATGTTCTACAAATGCTGTTGATGGGCCTAATGTAAATATAAATTTCCTTAAGGACTTTAATCAAATGATGGGAAAAAATTTAGATAACTCTGAAGACAAGAAATCTATTGATGTTGGCACATGCTCTCTTCATACAGTTCATGGGGCTTATAAGACGGCTCATAATAAATGTGAATGGCAAGTCCATAATTTTCTGCATTCGTTGTATTATCTGTTTAAATATTTTCCATCTCGAAGATCTGATTACATCCTCTCAAGTGGACCAGACCTCTTTCCTCTTAAAATGTGTTTCATCGGCTGGGTGGAAAACTCAAATGTAATTGAAAGAGCCTTGAAAATGATTCCGCATTTAAAGAAATATGTGGCTTTTGTGCGTTCCAAACCACCTGAAACAAAGAATTTCGGTGTTGTACGAGACTTCCTAAAAGATAACCTTCTTGAAGCAAAACTCTTTTTCTTACAGTCAGTAGTAGGAGAAGTGGAACCATATCTTAAAATATTTCAAAATGACAATACAATGTTGGCCTTTGTACATGCCGAACTTTATTCGATGGCACGTAGCATTGCTGCTCGAGTCCTTAAGGCAAAGGTTGTAAGCAGTGTGAAAAACTCAGGACAGCTCTTGGCAATTGATGTCAAAAATGAAACTCTATTGAGCTTTTCGGACGTAGACATAGGCTTTGGTGCAAAGAAATTTGGTAAAAATGTGAAAGAACTTGATGTACAGCTCTTTAGAAAAGATTGAAGTCACTTCTTAGTGGAAATGTTTCAAAAACTGACTGGGCCTAGGTCTCCATTACGAAAATGCATGGTGAAAGGTGCTTCATGCCTTTCACCAGCAGTAATAACTAGTGGCACTCTAAGAGTACAACGGGTTAACATAGCACTCGAACAACTCACTTCAAACAACCATATTGCATACATTGAAGCTGAACATATAAGAAAAACTACCTTGAAATCTGTGAGCAGTCTTCTGTTCAAGAAGAGCTGAAGACATTTGATTTCAATCAAACCAGACTAGATTCTTTTCTCTTCAACATCTTCATTAATGCAAAAGCTTGCAAGGCATTGCTGTCATTTTGCACGATGATATTTACAATGTTCCATGGAAACAGTGCTGTTGAAAGAGATTTTTCAGTAAACAAGGAATGTTTGGTTGAAAATATGAAAGAGCGTTCTCTAATCTCCCAACACAGCATATATTCAATGGCTCAGTCGATAGGTGGCATAAAGAATGTGGAATTTACAAGTGGGGTGCTGCATGCATCTAGGCGAGCAAGTTCCAAAAGGAGGGAAGCAATTGAATAAATGAAGAAGAAAGAAAGTGAAGACGCTAACAGATCATAAACAACATTGGAAACTGTAAATAAACTCGAAGCAAAGAAAAGAAAACTTCTCCAACAGGCTGAAGAAGAGGCTTCAGCACTTCAAACTGAAATTGACTTTGAGAAGAAATGACTGAGGCAGATGTAAATCCTGTATGTTGTTATTTTGTGTATAAACTAAATATTAGGTGACAAATTTGAACAATATTAGATTTTTATGTTTGTTGAGAGACTTCAGCTTCTTGGAGCTTCAAACCTATTTAATTACAAGTAAGTTTTCTTGTTAGTATGATTATAATAATAGTTTTTACTTGTGTTTGTTATTATAATATCTAGGCCCGATGTACAATATAATGTTCGACCGTATACCGAAGGATTTTTTTTGCACCGTGTCTTACTGCCTGTTTGGGCTATACGCCCCCGAAGGTATTTTGTGGTAAAAAAAAAGTCACCAAAAATGCACGAATTTTTGTTCCTCTAACTGAGTAGACACCCTGTTTAAGTGACAATCTGGTAGTGAGCGATCTTATTACCAATTCCATTCGCAATATATGAAACAAACAAAAAACTGCCGCCTGAACAATATCGACAGTAGAATAACTTAATTTATTTAAAAAGGATGAGGGGAAAGGGGATTTTGTTGAACTATGCCACGATCTTTTGAAGAGTAATTAAGTTAATCATAAGTTTAGAAAAGGCCACAATGTAAACAAATGAATAATATATTTTTGAACTCCACTTGTCAGGCTGGAAACATGGAGGTTCCAAGACTGAAGGACTAATATTAATAAGCTCACGAGAGATTATTCATGGATTTAATTACGTTCTAGCACGGCCATATGGAAATCAGTTAAATTTACAAACACCTTTAACACAACATAATTTTTAAATTCGTTTTCTGTGAAGTATTAAATAGAAACAAGAAAGAAATAACCTCACATTTTATTTATAACATGCTAAAGACCCGAAAAACATATCTTTAACTGAAAAACCTTTAAAATTACCAAAAGTATGTTCCCTTAACTTTGGCTATATATATATATATTTTCTCATCACCAAACTGGTAAAAGTATATAATATAAGTAAAATAACTTTGAATTATATATAATTAAGTAGTCGTGGCCGAGTGGTTAAGGCGTTCGAATTTAGATCGTATGCCTTCTCAATGGGGGTGCGTGGGCTACGTGATTTTATGTTTTATTGAATAAAATTTTGTTTTTAAATTTAAATTCCTTTTAATGGGCACATTATTTATTATAATCTTATAAAAATCTAGACTTTTTTTAAAAAAATTATCATTTTTACCTATTTGCGGTTCCTTGTAATAATTAGCTTAGTATTGACTTTGTTTGACTTATTGAATGGAAAAGTTTTGTCCTCTAATTGGGAGATTGGCTCGAATAGTAAACTTGTTGGCAAGACCGATTTGTTTTCGTGCATTCTCTCTTTATATTTGTCATTTTTTTATTGAAAATAAATCTTTAGCCCTGATATCAAGTAATTAATTTATCTTCATACATTGCAATTTCACTTTACAAACATGAACACCTGCACGTAAGCTATAAATTATTTTTCAAAGTCTGGCTCCATCACACTGATTTGTCGAATGGCCTCCAATTTTCCCGGAAACATCCGATGAACTAAAATATTGCCTATGGCGAGTTTTCGTGATTGACTTGGCTACGTCTTGGTATAGTGTGTTTTCGACCAAGGTGTAGTGCGAAAACAATTTTGAGATGTTTCTCTTAAACAAAAATGGCTGTTGGGATGGATTAGATCTAACAGCTGAAGGTGAATTTATGTAATTCTACCACATGTACTGAAAATAAACTGAAAACGAGCTTTTTAATTTTATTCTTAGCTAGATTGGTGCTTATTTTGACTATTTACTCAATATGTCAAGCTAAACATATCTTCCCATAAATAACCTTAGAAAACATTAAGTAGTTATATAATATTAAATAGGCCTAGATCAGATAGTACTCGCTTTTATCCATAGCTAAACGGCTTTAAGGTGGCGTGCTAGTGAGCGTGAGTTTATGCTATAAAAACTGCAAAATTAATGCACTAAACATTTTTTGGCCAAAATAGATCAAATATTTCTTCTCTAGAAACATAGAGTTTGGTTTTCTTTACATGCTAGTCTCAACAGTTGTTGAAGTTCTGTCATGGGCATAGAGGCATTTGGTGACAAACATTTTAAATAAAGATAAAAAGTTGTCATCAAATCCTAGGACACCTTTGACAGATATTCAACAACTGTTGAGATTGACATGTGCAGAAAACTAAACTCTATGTTTCTATAGAAGAAATATTTGATCTATTTTGGCCAAAAAATGTTTATGCTATAAAAACTGCAAAATTAATGCACTAAACTTGCGGTCACTAGCACGCCACCTTAAGTACCTACTCATTGCCATGTATTTCTAGCTAGTAATTGCTGTTCATTTTAATTTACAAAAACTTAAAATCCATTGACTACGAAGTTACACTCGTTTAAATATAACATAAGAAGTGATGCCGTTTTGAAATTGGTGCACAAATTCTCGGCTGGCTCATTGGTCGTAACCATACTGCTTAGTTTGGTGAAGGAAAACTTTACCAAACAGAGCTCTGGTGGTCTCTTCTCAGTCATAAACATTTCGTTAACATCGATACCAGGTCAACCGCGAAAACTCGCCTATTGAATCAAAGAACTTGCTTCGATTCGTTTAAGTGTGTGCGGTTCGATTTAAATCTGTCGTAACATTATCTTTCTGACTGTTTCGCTTCGAAAGTAACCGATAGAGTTTCTCGATCGGAATTTTGCACGCATTTTATCGACAGGTTAAGTGGAAATACAGATGTTCTGGACAAATTGCTCACGCCATACCCAACTCTCCGGGTTTGTGAGTGACATTGGTGTGGAGTGTTACCAGGGTAAGCAGAGTTCATTGAAAACTGTACCAGCAATATGTTTCAACACTCAGTAGAACACTCATTGGTTAGGTATAAGCGGAAACACACTTCCATTTAGATCAGAGTCTTTGTACCAGTTTCAGGGTCGGGATTTGTACGCATCAGGTGTGGTGCCAAGGACTGACTATGAAACTGGTCCGTTCCATTCTGGTCTAGGTCTTGTATTTAGTATAGCACCACACTTGAGGAGTACCTAGGGTCCTTACACACGTAGCCACCATGGCCGCATCACCACATGTTTGCATTCCATGATATGGACATTTTCACACTTGGCGGTGGCGGCATCGCTGTCGGAGGCGCAGCCAGAATAGTGGAACTGGGAAGACGCGATTTTGCAAGCGGCCAGGCTGGCATTGAGCTGCACCACGCCATTTCACTGTCTGATACGATGTTATTCATACGAGACGCGATTGTTGAATGTGGCCAGACGTGTGTGTGTGTTCGTATTTTTCAAAATGAGTGGCGAAACAAGTAACTTTGACACACAAAGGTTCATAGTGTAAGTTAAATCAAGGATTGATTTTCGTCCGGTGGTATGCTGTTTGGCTTTCGTGTTGTTGTTAACACCAAGACTTTTTCATTTGGTGTGGAAATGCAGAGCCATTGGAAAAAATTGTTATCTTCAAGAATTTTTATTGTTTTGCAATTTTCTTTTCGGAAACGGTTTGTTCAAGAATAGAAGCATGTTGATTTAAGTTATACTTTTTGTACACACACCTCTTCTATAATTTTAACAGTGATCAAATTAATATCGATAAAATCGACATTTTTCAATAGAAAACTGCCAGCTTCATAACAAAAAATAAGAAAATGTAACAATTAATAAACATCGATAAGTTATATTTTAAGGAGCGTTGAAAATACTAACATAAACATTTCACTCGTTCTCGAGAAAACTGATATTTCCAAACGTATGATTTTTTTTTTCAGTAAGACCTGTCCGGTAGCTAGCGCCATCTACGGTTTCCATGAGCCATCTGTTCTTGTTGGCGCGGGAGGATACTTTGGTCGGTTGTGAATCCCCGCCTCACTTTTTACCATCCACCATCCCACAAAAAAGGTTTTATACTTGAACTCGACAAGGTCAAGGGCCTTAAACACCGTAATAACTCATCAAAAGATGCAAGCAATATTCATGCACGTAAAAAAAGAAAAACTTATCAGGATTCTTTCAAAGGTCATTGTTCAGTTTAGAAAGCTTTCGTTGATCTGTCATGTAAGATTGGGTGTATCCATGTCGTGGCCATGGTGGCCCCGTGTGTAAAGATCCTAAGTCTGACTATGAAACTGCCCAGTGCTGGATTTACAGGAGCCTATAATCCTGGGCAACAAATTTTCTAAAAAATAAACCTAGCGATATTGAAAAGGTTAACATTATCCATCTCTTTATTACTTACAAATTCAACTTTTTTTTATTTATAAACACGTACTCTACCTCCATAGATGGATGTGTAAAACCCGTGGTAGAAGCTATTGGATGTCTGTGTCCCGTTAACCCTGCTGCTCTGCCTCCTTATAACTCTATAAAAGAATCAGGAGACCTGGCGGTCTAGGGGTAAGGTGTCGAACCTCTGTGCTGGGGGTCTGGGGTTCAATCCTCGGTCCCGGCACAGATTTATCTGATAGCCAAACCCTTCCTTCACCTCTGACAAGATGTGTATTAATCACAACTTGAGAATGTGGGGAATACCAGGCCTCCGCCGTGGTTCGGATTCCACGTTAAACTGTAGGTCCAACATTTCATCTCACAATCACCCTACCATTACACATTAGTGTAAGTGCGTACAACCCGAATCGGTAGTAAGACGCGATGCTAATAATAATAATTAGGTTTAAGTTCGGTTTAAGTGTTTCCACTGGTTGCACACCCTCATACTCACTACCACTCGCACACTATCTCCCTCATACTCACTATCACCATCACCTCATCTCATCGGGACATAGAAAGACCCTCCACGGAAAAGAAGTACGATTAGTACATTCGAAAAACCCCTGGACTGCACTGGATAATATTCCCAGATACTGGGCTGCGAATGATGTAGATCAGACCTGCAATATTTATTACTAAAAGTAAAATGTTTTTGGTATTTTATTAGGGTTCTGTAATTGGTCTATATATTAGTTTGTGATTAATTAAAAGTGTATTGATGATCTAATATATTATGGAATTAATTAAGGCAAGAGCAACTAAGCCAATATATGCGTAGAAGGCGTTAAAACTTGTAATTATTGCCACTATGGTTAAAATACCGCCCCCCCTTTTTTGTTGTCAGAATTGGCGCACAAGCTTTACAACCTACTGTGAAGATGTTGTTGTTGTGCCATTCTGTTCATCAAAGTTGCCACTTAAAATCATATTTCATTAATATATGTCCATGTTTGTTGTTTCATCATCTAGAAACATCTATTAGGTTATTTTGTAAGAGGAAAAATAAATTACTTATACAGGGTGAGTGTTAATTAGCTGTTACGGACAGTACCTCATGATCATGTTGGCAAATATAAGTCGAAAAAACTATTTGCAAAACAAAAACAAAAAGTTCTTCCAATACCTTTTTGAGAAAAACTATACTAAAGTTAGAGGGGTGATGTTAAAACGCTGTGCCTGAAATACCATACGGTTGCCGGCGATTAGACTTGTACAAACGGGTAGTAAGACGTTGCGCATACACAAATGCGTGTAGCAGCGCACGGAATATTGGGAGTATGTCCATGCCCATGGAAGCATTTGACAACCGAGCCAGACCCATGGCGTGGCTCGACGTTGATCGCGTCTCCAAAAGACGCCGTCCGAGCGTGTATGTGTTTCTCCCTTGGGAGACTGGTAAAACGAGACCAGCGCTACCAGTGGATGCTGGACGGCCACGCAACGTACGGACAGCAGCTATCGCGCAGCTCCCGAGGTGCAGCACAAGTGGTCAGTTCCGCAGGTGTTGCGTGTAGAGGAGTACTACCGCACCCATGCCGTTAGGCGGCAATTCAGCATCTGTTACAGACTAGTCTGCATCGCTGGGAAAAGTTTTGCCATTGGTCCCAGCAGCAACATGCTGTGGATCCGAACTTTATTGGGCACATTCTGGTGACTGATGAATTCTGTTTCACACGATAGGGAATGAATAGCACCCAAAACAATCACCTGTAGGCAAGAGATAAGTCTGCACGCCTCTCGCATTCGTGCAGATCACTATCAATTCGATTGTGGGCCCCTGTTTCCAACAAATACCGTCGGTTCCTTGATGCAGTCTTACCCACTGTCGCAGGAACGGGGGAAATTTTATCCCCTCTAAGAATTGAGGTGGGTAAAAAGTATAATTTTACCTCCCACCCCCCTTTCCAAATAATATATTAGAGCATTGAGATAATGTTAATATCTTGTTGAAGCACAATACAAAGTTCACACCAAGTTAACATAATAAAAATAGAATGTGCTTGAAGCACACACGGAAAAGATTTTGAAAACACCGATAACCACACCAGCTACATCGACTACTGCAGAAATAAGTTATTCAATGCTTATACGAAAAAAAAATCTATCTTTCCTCCACGATGAAACTAAATCACCTGTGTCTTCTGAATGCATACCTTGAGAGGCTCAACAAACTTGAAAATTGCAAAACTAGCCAGTGGTCTTATAGCTAGTAATGAATATAGGGCGAAGGTCTATGGAAACCTACTTTAATTTTCGGTGTTTCATCATTTTTGGTTAAGCCACATGAGATATAATTTTTCTTAATTTGTTTTGGGTGTTAATTCTAATGTTTAGTATGATTAAAATAAATTAGAAAAATGCACAATAGGACCCTTAAATACAGGTATCCCTCGATATACGTGATATCACTATACGTGTTTTCACCGTAACGTGACTAAGAAAAAATAAAAATAATTTCGCAGTCATCGTGTGCAGTGGTGACTTGACCTTGTTCGCGCACATTCCAGTGAGGACAGTATGTTACTGTACAGTTTGGTGTTAGGGTGGTGGTATTGACAACATTGGAGATGCATGGGCAGAAGTTATACAGTCCTGTATGAAGGAAGTTTGGAAAAATATTTAGCCTGAAGTTTCCGATTCTCGGGATTTTGATCCTGAATACAAGCTTTCCAATTATAGACATGACATCGTTGACATAGCAAGATGTTGAATTTGAGGAGGTAGACCAGGCAAATGCGGATGAATTGCTCCAATCCCACTAAACAGAACTCACCAATTAAGATCTAGAAATGGAGAATAGCATAAAGTATGAAGAGGAAGAGCCTTATGTTGTTGAGCTTATCAAACAACTTCAACAAAATAAATGGCTGAATTTTTTAAGCACATTGACAGTGCAATTAGAATTAATAAAGAGAATGATACTAACATGGATAGAAGCGCCAAAGTTGCCAGAAAGATTGAGTTATTCGGCTTGCTACAAAGCACTCTATGGAGAGAGGAAGAATGCTGCCCATCAGCTGAATTTTGACTATTTCATCAAAAAAAAGTTGAAAATCTTCAGTCTAACGACACAGAGTATTCACGACAGCAAGAGCTGTCAGGCAAGAATCTTCAAGAGAGCAAGAGCTTACCGTCTCAGGCCTTACGGGAGAGCAAGAGCCTACCATTTCAAGGCCTTCAAGAGAGCAAGAACCTTCCATCCCAGGGCCATCAAGAGAGCAAGAGCCTGCCATTCCAAAGCCTTCAAGAGAGCAGCTTACCATCCCAGGGCCTTCAATAGTCAAGAGCCTGCCGTCCAAGGGCCATCAAGAGAGCAAGAGCTTACCGTCCCAAGGCCTTCAAGAGAGCTTACCGTCCCAGAGCCTTCCGGAAAGCAAAAAATGACCGTCCCAAGCCCTTCAAGAAAGCAAGAGCTTACAGTCGCAGGGCCTTCAAGAGAGTGATAATCCAGTGGGCCAGATCCAGTTAATTTATTATTCGATTGAAGATTAACAGTAAGTGTACCTGTAGCATTGTATTAATTGGATAAGTTTATTAAAAATTGCATTTATTTACAAATTTCAGGGGATTGAAATTGACAAAAGGTGTGGGCTACCTATAGTATTGTACTAGTTAGATAAATTTATAAAAATTGCATTCATTTACAAGTTTTTGGGTTTTTATCTACATTTTTCCTTTGGAGTAATCCCTATCTCACCCATGTTAAAATTAATTCCCTTTACGCGTTTTCGTGTTACGTGATTATTTATCAGAACCAATCACTCGCGAAATGGGAGGGACAGCTGTATTAAATTTGCCTGGTCTTTTTTTTAAATCTCAAAAATGCTATCCCCTATAAAAACACATGATTATTTTCAGCCCCTCCTTCCCCCACAAATAAAAACGTTCCTGCACCACTGGTATTACCTAGGTTGCTGAAGGACGTACCATTACATGTGTGACAGAGGATGTGGTATCAATGTGACGGTACCCCTGAACACTACGGAGCACAAGTGCGGCGACTACTTATTGAAGTCCACCAAAATAAGGGGATCGGGCATGGTGGGTGGGTGGAATGGCCACCAAGGTCACCGGACCTAACACCACTAGGATTTTTTTCTTGTAGTGTCACCTCGAAGCACAGGTGTACCCATTTGATGACCCACAGCAGTTGCCTAAGGACATTGTGGCACGGATACGTGCCGCTGTTACGACATACTTCGCCGCGTACACACCAGATCCATACGCCTTTTGGAGCAGTTGGCGCAATGCACAGCCATGCGAGGATCAACCTTCAAACACCTACTGTGAACTAACATACACGTTTGATGTGAAGCTTATGGCATAACATAAATCAAGTCTCTGTTCATTATTTAAGGAAGTTATTCTCAAAAGGCATAGGAAAAACTGAATTTTTGCAAATATTGTTTTGGTCTTATATTTACCCACCTAATCGTGCGGTACTGTCCATATACCCAAATTAACACTTAACTAAAGACTGAATTTAAGTTTATTTTTATGAGAATTTTACAATATAATTATTATAATATCTAAAATATGTATATTTAGGGGGGGAAATACCCATGAAATACTAATCAAATGATTTTATTTCTTTCAGAAGATCCTGGTGGTGGATGTGTTCCTGGCAAGTTTAGTGGAATGACTCATCAAACAACAATACCCCCAATAGTTTTACGTACTCAAAATGCTGGAAGTAATAAATCTGATGAGTCACAGTCTTCTTGGGACCTTTACAATAAGTACCTTCACAAAAAATTCAAGAAAATGGCTACACCTATTCCTAACACCCAACGGGCAGCAGTGGAGAAAGACTATAATGAAGCAGAAGACTTAATCACTGTTAATGGTATTGATTCTACTAAATGTGCCAATGAAGATGTTACTTTTGAAGACAAAGGAGAGGTTAAGTGGACTGGACTGGAGTCTGATGCTTATGGTATGCTCAAGAGTCTTAACAAAGAGATTCCACCAGTTGAAAATGAAAGTATTACTAGATGTAATTCTGGCTCAGAAACCTCCACCTCATCAACTCCTCCATCTCAAGGTCGATACTTGTGTCCATATTGTAAACTTGCTTGTGCCAAACCCAGTGTTCTCCAGAAACATATCCGTGCTCATACAAATGAACGACCTTATCCTTGCCTTCCATGTGGCTTTGCTTTTAAAACAAAGAGCAATTTGTATAAACATTGTAGATCTAGGGCACACACTTTAAAAATGGAAGAAGATGGCAGCAGTAATGGGAGCTACAATAAGTTAAACTTGACTTTTTTAGAATCTTCTGATATTGATGAAGATGAAGATACTAATAGTAATACATCCCCACCTTTGTCTTGCAATGCGACAGTTGGTGACATTTCCACAAAAAATATTTCAAAGTACTCCACACCATATAGTGATACATCTGTAATAAATTGTGCTTCAGGAAAATCTCTCTACAGCAATCAGGAGCGTCCAAGACAAATTTACAAACCAAAATTTCACAAAGCAGCTCTCTATCAAGAAAATTGTGAAAAGGAGGATTGTGTGGATGGAAACGCCATGTTTTCTCAAGTTTCTGATATAAAAACGAATGAATCCCATTCACCTCAAAATTTTAATCCTTTAAATTATAGAAATGCATTATCACCAAACTCAGAATATCTTCAACGACACATAACTAAAATAATAAGTGAAAATCAAACCATTGTCGAAACTGTTAATCCTCTATGGAATAAAAAGTTTTTTCAAAGATATAGCAGTAGAGAATTTTCTGATGAGGTTCCTGGAAGCCCATTACCTGCAGAATCTTTTCCAGAGATTGATTTAGCATCACTACCACCTAACGAATACCTTAAACACTCACAACCAAAAAGTAGCTCATCCTATATGTCAAATTTAGACACAGAAATCAAGAAAACACCTACAAACATACTTGAATATGTTTCTCACTCTAAGTTGGCCACAACACTGCTCCTTAGACCTAGGGCAGTAGACTCTCTAACACCTGTCAAATCTGAAGGTCTACTTTCAACTATATCACAAGAATTTGGATTAGTTGGAATGAATAATCAACAGCCTTTGAATTTATCAACATCCAAACATATTACAGAAAAAAAAATTGATGCTCCATCGGGTTTAGGAACTCAACACCGCAAAAGATTTTTTTCCGAGTTAAATTCTCACAGCTTTGAATATAATCCAACCATTGATGATATAACTGAGCGTTCTTCGTTGACAGATTCTAGCATCATTATAAAAAATTCTATGAGCCATGGTAAAAAAGTAGCAAAACAGCCCAGACTTGAAAATCCAGTAGATAAGTTGACCATTTTAAACGATCCTAAACTTAGTAGTGATAATACAATATCCCATCCAAAAAATCCTGAGGGTTCTATAATTAAAGATCTACTTTTAAAAGCTAGAGAAGCTCAAGCAGCAAATATGGCAGTAAGTACAGAAGGGGGGATTTATAGTCTAAATATGGACACACATACAGATGCTATGCATTTCCTTCCTTCTGAACCAGCCCGCTCACCATTTGTGTGTTCGCTTTGTAATATTGTTTTCAAAAATGCTGATAATCTTAATGTGCATCATCTTTATTATTGTAAAAGAGAACCTATTTTTTCTAACCATTCAGTTTATCCATCCCAACATAATTCTGCTCCAGGTGGGAAGCTTAGGCTGTCCTCAAACAAGTTGTTTAGATCTTCACCAGTTAATAAAACTTCAGAAGAAAGCCCTATTAAATATATGGCACTTAAAGACATGTCTACACACAATAAAACTCCCCAAAAATCTTTCAGTATGATGCCTACTTTAACAGATTTGCCAAAGCAAAGATCAGTTGTTCCATCTTTTCCATCCCCTGGACCACTTCTTGGTAACACTCCTCTTGTTGATAGTTATCCTAATAGTCATCAAAGAAAGAAAGATATTGAAGTTGTATTTGAGGATTATGAGGAGCATAATCGCAGAAGAGGAAGTAACACTAAAAAAAGACGTCTTGATTCTGATATATCTTCAAGGGGCACAAGTTCCACAACATCGTCCCCAGATACAAGACCACTGTCTACTACACCTATTCTTGGAACCATAAATACTTCAACAGGAACACTAAGGTCATTAGAAGAGCTATCTATGTGTCCCATGCGCCCCAATTCCCTTCAAATGTTTGGTGGCGAGGTACAAATTCTAGATGGGGCAGGAGAAACCAAAACTATGCGAATAGAACCATCATCTAGAGGGAACAAAACTTCTACACCATCAGGGACTACAACAGGTTTGATTTTAAATACCCAAAATCATTTAAATGCATGTAGTGCAATTGTTAGTAGTAGAGGAAGTGATGAAAATAAGAGAGGTGATATTATTTCAAGAAATGTTTCTCCACACATTGTAACTATGGCGAGGTCTGGCCTTAATTCTGGTGGAACTATAGTACAAGTAGCTCAAAAAACAACGCTTGTAAACTCTGCAAATGGTGCAAATGTAAAATCTTCAAAAGCTTCAGGTTCAATGTCAGTGAGTCCAATAAGTCCAAGAGAACGATCTTTATCATCACCTCTTAAGTCAACACAGCAAAATAGCAATGGTGGTGTAATTCTAAATGCATCAATTCCTCCCTCATCTTTTTCCAATACCTCAACACTGCTTGCGTCTACCACAGAAATGATAAGTAAAATTTATCCTGATAAAACAAAGCTTTTGGTTCCCATTATACCCAACATTACTGCACCAAATTTTATACCCAATATTACTGCACCAAATTTGGCAGTTCCGGGAATACCTGTCCCAAATATTGGTCATGGGCACCATCTTCCTTTTGTGCCTTATTCTTCTATCCTTCCGGATGGAACAATGATGAACCCCTTGAGTAATATCACGGCGTACAATCCATTAACTCTTCAAGCACATTCAACCATATTTCAAAATACGCCACACATCCTTCATCCAATTAATGAAAACTCACCACAAAAAGTGAAAGATAAGAGGAGTATGTCAATACATACTAATATACCACAAGAAAATGTATTACCTCCATATACTGGGGGTGTAGTAACTATTTTTCATGGAGGAAAACCTATACCTTATGTTCCTGGTATGCCAGGCCCACAATCTTTGTCCTCCAATATTGATTTGCCGTTTACTTTAAGAAAAGAACTTTCACCTAAGCCTTTGGATCTTGCAAGCCCCACTAAAGATATTTACCAGGCTTCTAAATTAACTGATAATCATCTTAAGTTATCGAAATCACCATATCATGTCAAAAATACTAAAGTTCAAGCACAACAAAAATATGTACCTTTGTCTTCAAATGCAGTTACATCTGAAAACATACAAACAACATTATCAACGTGTATTGATAAAGATGATTCATCATTAATACTGTACTCAAAATGTGATGAGACTTCATCCCCCAAACCTTCTTCTGATTTATCAAAGGTGCTGAATTTAAAAACTACTTCTGTTACCACACCTAGTGATAAAATTACTAGTGCAATATCAAGCCTAAATTCTCTGTCAGATAAGTCACCCAAATATAATGAAGAAAATTTAAAGATAAACACAAACATTTCATTATCTAACACTAAAAAATCCTCTAAATGTGTGAAAGGAATAGATACAATGCCAACCCTGAAAGAAACCCCAGAAAAAGAAAAAGTAGCAAAAAAAGTTCCAAAATTGTCGGTGGATACGACAAATGAAAGCTCCACTGAAAAGAAAAACCAAGAAGATGGCACAGTGATTACCAAGTTCCGTAGACCCACTTCTTTACCTTTGAAACCGGGAACGTTTGTGCCAAAGAAAACCAACAGTAATGGTTTAATGTCAATGGGTATGGTGCTTTCATTGGTTAGCCCAGAGACACCAAGACCTAAGAAGTCTTATGGACAGTTGTACCTTAATGGACATGCATATACATATCTTGGTTTGAAATGTTCTACACGAGCATTCTACTGCACACT
Source organism: Timema californicum (assembly GCA_902141385.1). Lineage (NCBI taxonomy): Eukaryota > Metazoa > Arthropoda > Insecta > Phasmatodea > Timematidae > Timema > Timema californicum. The sequence continues at coordinate 41,266 of CABFOW010001271.1, read as the reverse complement.
CAATAGACCTCAGCCCATGTATGTTCTACAGAGTCCTGAACATGCAACACTTTCCATGTACTCCAACTGGAAGGTAAGTCTTTTGCATTAAAAATCCTATATCATATACTTCATTATTATGAAGAGGTTAAATTAATGAACACTTTATGCATGGAGATGTGTCAAATGATTTAATTTTAAAATAATTTTAATATAAATTAAGTGAAAACAAATTACATGACACCATTCTCTAAATGCTGTTTTGTCCAATATAATACCGATAGTCAAAATTAATTTTAATTAAAATTAATTTAGGTTTCCCTTGTTGTTTTAGTAGGGGTTGAAACTATTATATATGAATCAAAATTCTGTAATTTGACCCGTGTTAAAAATAACATTCGGAACTGACTATTAACTAAATATATGGCTCGGGTTTAAGATTAGACAGCTACTATCATTAGATTTTAGATTATTTCTTGAACTTTTTTTTTCCATAATAACTGCCTAGACCCTTGACTTAGCATTTAACTTGGCTATATTATACACAAGGGTTACCATTTTAATTCTCTTCACAATATATTATGTACAAGTTTAGTTCAATCTATTTAACTTCTATAATAGTTTTGTAATTTAATGCCTTGAAAAGCAGTTTTATGTCAAGCTAAATCTTTATTTTCTCTTCCCTCCTCCTTCCCCCTTTTCTCCTCTCATTTACCATGTATCTCCCTCCCCTATCAGCTCTCTTTCCTACTTCTGTCCCTTAAAATTATGTAAAAAAAAGTTTCATACATTTTCTTCACAAATTCGTTCAAAAGTAAAGAAAAAAAAGTAAACTTAAACAAAATATTTTCAAATAAAAGTTTTTTATTGTAATTCTGGAGCTGATATATCATGAATCCCAAAGTTTTTCAGTGAGGGGTTTGGCTGCATGGCTTTGCACAGCTTTTTGATGTCTGGTGGTTAATTGAAGCTTTCAAGAGGAGGTCAAGCTCCAAATGTAGCCTATTGCGGTACTTATTTCTAGGTACACCATGGATAAAAATACCACTCACAGAGATATGTTGTTGGGAAAGGCATCAAAAACTGCTAATGTAAAAGGTGTCAAGTAGAGGGTTGAAAATTCTCAGAAATTGGTCTCCAGCCAAGCAAATAGGGGGAAAAGAGGGGGGAAAATAACCAGATTTATGGTAACTACCAACAATTATGGTATTCCAAAAGTGCCTTGTTATTTTGCCAATCTTCCCTTGAGAGCTGCCTGCATACCCCAGTTTGAGAACCACTGCACCAGCAGTGTTTTGTAAAAAATTTACTTTCCCATTTATTTATTTTCTTCAGACTTTTTACTATATGCAGCACCACTTAACCTCGGTCGGCCATCCATTTAAATTATTATGTAAACTATTATTGGCTTTTATTTATCCGTTTTAACAGAAAACACAAGAGCACTGAGGAACTGTTCAAAACGTTGTCGCTATGAACAAGTAAACAAAGCATGCCACAGAGCAATACAACATAATTCATGAAAGAGGTAGAAGTATGAGAAGTCGAGAACTAGACATATGCAGTGGAAGTATGAGAGTTAAACATATGTAGCACTTGAGTCGATTTGCAGGTGCTGTGATCTCTCGTAAACGTGAAAGAATAGTTATAAATTCTATTCTAACGAATGAAGAAAGATGGCTAACAGTTAACTTTTTTTTATATATATATTACGCTAAATGCTATAAATTTGTTTTATAGTTACATTCAGTTTGCTATAGTTTTCTCATTTTATTATTATTATGCCCCCCCTCCCTCCCAACTTTGCCGCCCTGTGTAGCTGCACATGTTGCACTTACCTAAAAATATGACCCTGGATGTACATATATGTGGCCCAAAGGAAATCAAGACTTAGCTATATATGATACACAATTTATAGAGTAAAGTGTGAATTTACCACATAAAGTGTTAATCAATAATTTTTCTTTGTGTGGAAATCTACAAAACATTCTGGGAGATGAAGAAGAAATAAGTACACTTTTTTTTTTACGTTGCCATATTGTTTCACTAAATTTTGTCTGGTTTTTCTACTGCTCTGTGGCAGGGATTTGCTCAGTAAAATGCACCCATTGTTTGGCTTCAAGTCTGGCTGGGGATTCACCAATTGAAGGCCTAGCTCAATTTATGTATTTAGGCTTTATTACATTTCCAAGATTTGCTCTGCAAGACTGAGTGTGTAGTTTGAATATGTTAACCTCTTACAATTCTTAAAGTTGGAAATCACCGTGTCCATGATTTAGTGAATTATTTAATGGTATCCCTTGACATATTTTCTCATTAGAGGAAAGGCTGTCACCACTCATTTCTCCATTGTAATCAAGAACTGATTTTTGGCTTTGATACAAACTCTACGACAGCTCCATGTAGTTTTGTAATAGTAATATAGTGGCAACCCTTGTTAAGTATTAAGAACCATACAAGAATTGTATACTTCATTATAATTTTTTTTAAATATCTACATTTGATTGTATTTCCTACTACAATACATCTTGCTGGAACTGAAGAAGTCAAACCTGCTGCTTTCAATTACCTAATCAACACCTTTACAAATTTAACTTTATATTCACATTGCAACTTTACTTATAGACTACATAGAAAATACATTCATTTAGATTAAATTTAAAAAAAATTTAATGTATGATCAATTTCAAGCTTATTTATGTGAACAAATGTTTAATAATAATAACACCGTTTTTAAAATTACAAACTATTTTCAAACCATAAGAAACCTACTGACTATTAGATAGGATATTGATTAATAAACATTTTTGTTTTGATATATTTATGAAATAAATAATGTTAATGCATAAGTTACATTTTAATATTCACGCTTTAACACAAAGTTTTCCTTTTGTTGGACTACTGGTCACGATAAAAATTTTTCACACAATAAATTGGTGTACCAGATGACCAAAGAGCCTATAAACCAACTATATTTGACACATGGTGAGATTGACCTCTTTTCTCTGGTCTATTTGATAATACTTTGCATTGTTTATGCATAACTTTTTTAAATGAAAGGATAGCTACTAAATATGTTAATACCAATACATCTCTTACATTGAATTCCTTATTACAGTGAAATCTACCTTAACAGACATCTCTTAGTAGGGGATTCTTCTTTAAGGTGGACAGCTTAAATTTTCCCTGCAAAATAACATGGTCACTAACGGTGAAACAATTTCCCAATAACGGACATGGCAAACACCATTAGAGACGAATATTTATGCATACAAATCTCTAAACTGGACATAAATTGAAGACATCACTCCATAATCAAAATTTTACAAATCTCTTATATCAGTTTTATTTCAATTTACTAAAATTCATTTTTAAATTACAAGCCTAGTGTTAAACTTTTACATATATTTTACAGTTGTCCTTGTTAAAAGTAAGTTAAAATAAAATAATTTCTTTACAAATACATGTATAGGCCTTCATACAATTACCCACTGGATAGTGAATTTAATAATTTGTTATGTTATAGTTAAAATGTTTTGGTGAAGACCAAGGTGTTAAAGATAAGAATTGTATTGGGTGCTTGGGACTTGCTATGTTCTATGTGCCATTTGTTAATGGTTTAAATCATTTAAATATATCTATTGTTTTACATTTTGTAACTAAAAATAATTTCAAGGATATATAATTATCGCCATGTTTTCCCCCCGGTATTTTCAAGCACTTAAAAATACTCTCGGTGGACTGGTAAAATGTTCTCATGAAATTATTCTTGATTAAAATAGGAATAAATCTTTTTGACAGTCACAAAAGTTAATAAAATATTAATACAAAATGGCAGTAACAATAAATGTTATAAACGTGGGCCACAAAAAACATGTTTGTAATTTCTAAAAGTTCTTTCTTGTACATTTTGTGTAATATAGTTGATGATTTGTTTAGACATGTCTTGAAGCAGACCCCAATCCTTTTGGCTTAGAGCCAGGACATGCGATGTGTCTCTACGATTCGCGCCACCGGCCAGCCCAATACAGTGTGGCCAAGCCGCACGAAAAACAACCAATGATTCTGACCCACTCCTCCTACTGGTTGGACAAACACAAACTTCACAGAAATAGGGAAGCAGAGAAGGATTTTGCGGAGGTTCACGGAGGTGTTGCTGACCAGGGGACCAAGACAAATGGCCAAGAGGTGAGACTTTCACCAAACTAGTAGACCATCATATCATTTGTCGATCTTAAATAGAGTTGTCAACAAATTCCAAATGAAACAATTTGCCACCTTATGTTTATCTTATTATCCAGGTTAACTTGATCAATCTCACCTTATCCTATATAATTGAGAGCTAAAAGTTAAGTGTTTCACCTCTATAAACTATCTGGAAAGAGACTTAAAAATTACAAAATGTAAATATAAATTGCTCATTGCTCAAATTTTATATAACTGACTATGCCCAGTTGTAATTTATAATTCCAGAGAATATTATACTGTAATCTCTTTACACATATATAATACTACATGCTTTAGAGCTTATGTCATAGCACAATAATTGATAACAGTTTGATGTTTTAAAACTAGTCCATAGATCATATAAAATGTTTTTGTTAAACCTTGGCTTTTAATGGCCTGCGATCTAATACATTTGGAAATATAAAATAATGGTTCTTTATGTTAAACTCTCCCACTTAAAGCAAATATTTTGGGACATAGTTGTACATTCCTTGTGTGTGTGCCATGGTCTTAAATGTCCTGTTCATGATTCATTTGATAACGGTAGATTTTATAGTGACAAACATCGAAAGGCTGAACTAAAATTGAAATAATCTAATGTAAGAAAGAAGTGAATAATTGTTTCAAGAATATTGAGTGCAACTTTATTCATTGTTGATTAAATGCTAATACTATTTACAATTCAATAATATTTTAAAACAACACTAGAAGGGGCTAAATTTCATTTTGCCAAAAAAATGAATGAAGAAGTTGCTCTTACATTGAAAACTATTTTGTCTAGGTAAGTAGTTGTTTTATAACTATGGTATTTGTATACCTAATTTACAGACAAAACATAGAATTGACTTTGGTTACATTTCCAACCTTTTCAAATAAACAGCTGTAAGCAGGTATGACTATACTTCCAAACAAAATTTCAAACAAAATATTACATTTTTGTTACTATTCTGTTTAGTTACTTCTTATGAGGCAAAAGTGCAATTTGTTAGGTTGGTCGATATTTGTTATTTCAAATTTTCATCAACGAAATAAGAATTAATGTTGGTAATGGTCAACACTGTTGCTTACCTACCTACATACTGAATTTGAATTTATTGTTGCAATCAAAAATATCAGTTAGAATTTTTTTTTATTAATTTCTACAAATAACATGATTTTGCCGAGTTCCTCGTCCATTATCTTTGGGACCGCGCACAGTGGGGTTTGCCCATTTCCCTTTCCCCTTCCTGTACAGCACAGCCAACCGTGCATGGCCTCATCACGCCTGACGCGTCGGGTTGCGTGGCTTGTCCATTCATTCTGGTTTCGGAATCACGTCCATGTGCGTCGGCTGTTCTCGAGCCGTTGGCTCTTGGTTCTGGGCTTTTTGAGAGCGAGTCGGGGTCATTGCGATGTTATCACGCGAGGGAACATAGATTAGGTTTTATTTACGTACAGTTGTGTAACCGAATCAACCAAGGGGGTAGAATTAGAGTCCTGAATAAAGACTTGTGTGACAACATCCTGAGTGACTTCTTCCTACAACCCCTTCATAACGACTTGACTTATCGTGCCGCGCCCCAAGTCTGGTGTGTGAACCCCTACTATCGACATCAACACCCGGTGAAAACAGGGGCTGACACATTGTCTCCCACAGCGTTGAAAGGGTCCACGAGAGGTGTGGGCAGATGATGGCCCCCTTCTTGAAACTTTAGCCACAAACTTCTTTTAATAGTTCATCAGCTAGGAAATCTTGTGCTCTACAAAAGGAATGTAATAGAAAGTGTCTGAAATATTCTTTTGTTGTTGTCATTGGCCTGTTCAACCTTCCTATCTGTTGAGCATTGTATCTCGGAATTGAATAATTTTTCCATTTCAGCAGCATCTAATATGGCATCTGATTTATAAATTTCATTCTTGTAAAGTGTTTTTAGCTAGCTGAGCCGGTAAGTTTTCATTTTGTGAGGAATATGTACTTAAATCAAAATACACCCTTTAAAGTGTCTCACAACGAGACTATATATAGGTGAAAAGTTGTGCTATTGTGTCGAAGGTTGGTTGGATGCAGTTTATATCCATACAGTACAGGACATGCACTCAGCCCTTTGGCTGGTTAGTGCTTCATGCACCATCTGGTAGAAATCCAATTTACTAGAGGAGTTCAGGAAGTGTGGTGGTTCTCCTTTGCCTTACACACTGAATTTCAATAAGCGAGAGCAAAAGAGCCTACCACTTTTGCTGGGAAAGATATTTTCCAATACCTTCCAGGATTCTTTTACCTGCCACAATCGACATGGGGTTTTACTTCTCCTTCGAAGGAAGTTGTACTATGGATTTTTATCGCTCAAGGAAAATATGTCAACTCTGGTTGGGTTTGAACCCATAAACATTGTGTCCTGAGGTGAGCACTTCGTCCCAAGACCACCTAGGTTGACATTTGCGATGTGTAACTCTTGAAATAAAATTAGTGGATCATGTTTTTGTACCCAATGTTTGTGTCAAAGAGAGGAAACAGCCCAATGTGGTGTGTTGATGGAATATTTTGTCTCACTATTTTCTGAAGCAATTCAGTACTCTTGAGGGGAAGACTTAAAAAATGTACCTATATAAGATACTGTTATTATGCAGTTTCGAACTGAAGTAACAATTCTCATTTTTCCATAAAAATGATTTCTGTACATTCGATGGAAATTTCCAATTTTTATTGTATTACCGCAACAATTTGAGATACAAGGACCTGACCAAATGATATAAAATAATATCTAATAAATTGTTGGAAATTCCTCTAATGAAGATATACGGCTGTACTATATTTTAGAACTCACAAAGTAAGGTGCTGAGTGCAGCCAAGTTTTATTCTTGGGTTCAGCCTCCACATGGCTGTAGCTATTGATATTTAAGGTGGTAATAGCATGTACAACCCCAATTCCATTTCAGGAATCTATATTTCCTACATTGTGTTAAATGTCAAAACATTAAGTATCAAGTGCTAGTGATTCTGTTTTGGTAAGTTCCTGCATTAATATTAAATAAAAAATTTGTCTTGATAATCAAATAATTAACTAATTTTATTGGTACGTTAATTATATTCTTCTGTTATAATCTGCCGAGCGTTAGTGGATATTCCAAAGAAAGTCATTGATGGAAATGTTTATTACTACGAACGCTTTATTGATCCAAAGCATACAATACACCAGAATGCTTTGCAGTATGATATAATTTTGGTGAATTTCTGTAATTAAAGTTATGATTGGATTTTTCCTTGGTCTTGATAATTTAAATGATTTCAAATTTGTTTGATCTCCGTTTTTTTCATTTTCCATTGTTGAGTGGCATAGAAAAAGTTTTAGGTATCGGGTTCACTCGTGTATTTGATTCGAATGGGTGGCTGTTCCCAAAAAATTCACTCCCCACATCCATATGTTGCAGCACAACGGTGAAGTCTTGCCATCCTGCGGGGTCACCATGTTTATGCGGTTATACCATTTTGTGGATAAGATCCACAAGGTTACTTCCATGAATTTGTCATCCATTAATGGAAACTTCCCCTTTGACATTCCAGGTAATTGTGCCATCAGACTTGATTATTTTCATTAAATGTTCACTCATTTTAGAAAACTTTAAAACAATAAATTTTTTCTTCTCCCCGTTGTCCAGTGGGTGGCTTAGTGTTCATATTTTAAATCACAAGGATGTCTAAACACTACCGAGGTTGATTCGAATGATGAAAGTATAGCTCTAATTGGGTTAATATTTGTCCATTTTTCGCATTTATACAAATTTCAATACTTTTCAACTGTCCTTTGCAAATTTGTCACTGATGGCACCAACATTATCTCTGTGTGTCTTTTCTTAGTAGCGCTGCCTTGTTCACGCTTCCTTATTCGCTTCTTATTTAGAAGGCAATAAGCAAAGAATTTAGTGCATCATTCATTGGGACTGACAAACATTTTGTTTTCTTTTTGTCAGAGTATTCCATAAGATGAAGAATTTAAGTTTTTTGTTGTTGTTGCTGGGCCATTTAGCTTTTGTGACATTCGCTATGTTTTTTTTACCCTGCATGTTAGTTTCTTCATACATACATTTAGAGTTTACAGTCTTCATCATGTCTAAAACATGCTTAGCTAAATATTTTAACTACCCTCAAGATCCAAATATCAACTTTTTTTTTTATTACTGCTGATGGCATAGAGGATACATAAACCCTGGACACTTGGAGGCATGGCATACCTCTTCTTTAAGAGTTGTTATTATTGATAATCTCCCTAAAATCCCTCAAATACCATCAGTATACATATTTTTAAATCTTAATTTTGTGTATTTATAACTTAACCTAAATCAATATTTTTTCATAAGGTTATATATAAATAGTTATTGCATACAATTATTTAAAACTTGACAAAATAAACACTTATTGTTAATAGACATGAAAAGAAAAAATAATATTGTCAACATTTTCACAAAAAAAAAAAA
>CABFOW010001271.1:0-30949 GCA_902141385.1 Timema californicum | reverse complement strand
TCATAGTGTAATCTGTCAAGGTAAGACTGCTATTTTGCTTGGCTCATCTATGGTGCAGCCTATAAGATGAGATCATAGTGTAATCTGTCAAGGTAAGACTGCTATTTTGCTTGGCTCAACTATGGTGCAGCCTATAAGATGAGATCATAGTGTAATCTGTCAAGGTAAGACTGCTATTTTGCTTGGTTCAACTATGGTGCAGCCTATAAGATGAGGTGATAGTGTAATCTGTCAAGTTCAAACTGCTATTTTTCTTGGTTCCATTATGTGTAGCTTATAAGGTAGGGCCATAGTGTAATCAGTCATGGTAAGACTTCTACCTTTAATGGTAAATATAGTATACATGTTTTTTAATAAAACTTGTTTTTTTTTAAATCCATTCTTGTGGTTATTTTGATATTTAATGTCCTTAAAATGGTGGCTTGATAAATAATAATAATATAGTTTTACTTACATCGGTGGTTGCATGATCAAAGGCACTACTCTCACAAGGAACTGGGTTACCGATAAGGGGAGGAACGCAGGGTTTTGAATCCTAGCTGGGTATTTGAGGTTGATGTTTACTAAATGATTTACCCAATCCAGCCATGCAAATGTGGGTATATTTCCTTAAATTTTTAACCTTCCTCATCCTCACCTCTTTACTGTAAATATGTTGGTAGTCCTGATGGGTAGTATGACTTGGTGTGGAGAACAATAAATTAAAAATTTACATTATTTTTTAATTATTCTTTTTGATTTCCAATTGACTGTACATTTTTAAATTTTGGTAATTCTTTATCCTTCAGGAATATACAAACAAACATATCTATGTTCATGGCAAGCCTGCGTCTGGACAGAACCTGGACAAAAAATTAATCATTTGTAGGTTTTTTTAAAAATGTTTCCGAGTGTTTATACTATTACCCTTCTCGGTGGCGTGTATAACTCGAACGGGTAGTAAGACGCGGTGCTAAATATTATATTTATACTATTTTTAAGTTTTAATTTATCATTGGGCTAGCCAAAGTAAATACTTGACATTAATTTAATGCGTTACGTTTCTAGAAACAAAAATTATTTAAAACTGAACAGAATTGTTTTGGTGATTAAGAATACTCTCACAAAATTGTGACCCGCATAAACGTTGAAATTAATTGATTAACTGTAAAGGTGGGTTCCAACTTGAGCATTTTGCCCACACAAGCTGAATGAGCATGCACGCATGTTTATATGGAGGAAAGTTGTTGTCACAGTCATATAGGCTCTTGTGTGTAGCTCTTTGGGTTGTTTCCACATTCACGGCGAACAGTTCTTTTTAATTTGTCTTCAGTATCACATTGGATGTAGTTTCTTCATGAAGTGTTCATTGTTGAAATGGAATTAGAAGTAACAACCTAACATAATGGGTGTTTTTTTATGTAAACTGCTGTAAAAATTTGTTGTTAAACCTACATCTCATCAAACTGTCCATTTTCTTTTTCATCTCCTCTTTAGTATTACAGATGGCTTTTTCGATAGCTACACAATCATCATGTTTCTTAGTCCTGTTGTAATATGTACCATATTGTGGATATTCCACAACATAGGTTTATTTCCATACTCGTATATAAGCTCCATGCATTTCTCAGTGTTCCATTCCATCGCTGATTTCATTTGAGCACATTCACTGCTGTATTTGTTCAATTTTTATGCCAAAATAACATGGTTTTAACATAACAAATGAAATATTGCTTCAGGAGACATTTATTTTAAATTTATACTCATAGTAATCTAAACAGTCCTTGAAAATATTTCAAGAGCATTGTGTGTGTAGTTTGACCAGAACTTTTTCCTCTTTATTTAATATGTTTGTGTTCAAATATTCAAAGTTGCTGTGATTACAATATGTAAAAATTAAGCTAAATTTATCTTTTGAAGTGCATAAAACTGTGAAATACAATACTGAGTTCGCGTTCCCTTCTAACCCACCTTAACCGCTGTCCAGATACTGACTGACTATAAATGTCTTAAGCCTAAGAAGCAGTTGGTAATTGCTAGGCATAAGGCCAAGTCTCTGAAACGGGTGCTCAAAAATTTCCTCCCAAAATTGGTTAGAAAAAAAAAAGTGAATTTATGAATGTAGTCGCAAGTAATCATGAAGCAAACAAACACAGGCACCGAGTAGACCTTGTCATTTCTTAATTGAATGCTGTATAAATTCTTGAGTTTCACAGACGGAACTAACAAAGACGTTGCACAAGACGCTTTGGTGACGTCATCGGAGGAGTGGCTTCATAAATCTTAAAGTAGAATAGTTACTAAACCCGTGTTTGCTGTTACAGGCCTAGTTAAGAGAATGTTCATTTATTATACACAACACCCCCTCTCAAACACGTGTTAACTTTATTAATGTCTATCACGCCAAGTCCTTGTATGCACTGATGATGGCTTGGTCCGAACAGTCCTTTCGTGAGCACATCAGCTACCATCTTGTTTGTTGGAATGTATTTCACATTGATTTCGCCTCGTTCAAAAACTTCACGCACATAGTGATGCCGAATGTCAATGTGTTTGGTACGAGAGTGGTACACAGGATTATGCATGAGCTTTTCTGCTCCTTGATTGTCACAATAAACAAGAGTTGGTATTGCATTAACACTCAAGAACCCGATTTCTTTTAACAGGTTTCGTAAGTAAACTGTCTCTTTTGCTGCTTCCGTAAGAGCCATGTACTCTGCTTCAGTGCTTGAAAGAGCCACGGTGGATTGTTTTCTCGCCTCCCATGTCACGGCAGAGCCTGCCACTTGAAAGGCGTAGCCTGTGTATGATCTTCTGTCATCAAGGGCTCCTCCCCAATCTGCATCCACGTATCCAATCAGTTCAGCGCCAGATCTCTTGTAGACTAGTCCATGGTTGCTCGTACCTTTCAAGTATCGTAAGACGCGCTTCGCCGCAACCCAGTGTCCTTTTCCGGGGTTTAGGTTGTACTGGCTCAAAGAGCTCACCGCATACGCAATGTCTGGTCGTGTAGATACTGCGAGGTACATCAGAGAACCGATGAGTTGCTGGTACGGAACTTCGCTCATTTCCTCTGCCTCCTCCTCCGTAGATGGCTCCATGGCTTTGGATAATTTGCTGTTTCCATCTAATGGGGTATTTACCGGTTTGCAGTCTTGCATTCCGAACTTTTTGAGAACATCTTCTATGTACGATTTCTGTGACATAGTGACCAACTTTGAATTTTCATCTTGTTTGAATTCAATTCCAAGACAGTAGTGCAGCTTTCCTAAGTCTTTCATTTGGAAGTTTTGAGACAAATCGTCTCTCAATCTTGTGTAGGCTTCTTTACTGTTTGTAGCTATGATCAAATCATCTACATAAACAACCACGATAAGAGTCACACAACCATCATTCATGTGGTACACACACTTGTCACAATCTAATTGTTTGAGTCCAAAAATTTCTAGTCTCTCGTGCAACTTTTTGAACCACTGTCGGCCCGACTGCTTTAGGCCATATATGGACTTTTCGAGTGAACAAACTAGACGCTCCATTCCAGGGGTAATGAAACCGTCCGCCTGTTCCATATAGATCTGTTCGTCAAGATCTCCATTTATGTAGGCCATTACAACATCAAGCTGATACAAAGTAAGGCCTAACTCAGCTGCTAGGGCAGCAACTAGTCTTATTGAGCTAAGTCTCGCAACAGGTGAAAATGTTTCATGGAAATCAATCCCTGGGCGTTGGTTATAGCCCTTCGCTACCAACCGAGCTTTCCGGCGTTCGACGTTACCGTCTGGCCCATACTTTGTTCTGAGTACCCACCGACAACCAATGACAGCTTTATCTTTTGGGCGTGGTTTCAATGTCCAGGCCTTGCTGTGTGTCAGAGCGTTGAACTCAGCTTCCATCGATTTCTGCCACTCAGCTGCATAAGGTCCTTCTAAGGCTTCTTGTACAGATGGATTTACTGCCTCTTCATACATCAAGCTCGCACTTTCAGGTTTTGGCGTAACCAGATTAAAATGTTTTGCTGGTCGTCCCGGCTTTCCTGTTTTAATCAATTTAGGTCGACCAGGCCCCCTCTTATTCTCAATCACTGTGCAGTCTTTGCTTAAATTTTCTGATTTGAGGTAATTCTCATTGACTTCAATAGGCCTATCAGGATCAATGGGATCACTTTCTTGAACTTTATCTACATGTCCATCAGCATTAGAAATAGGGTCTTTCACACTGTTATCAACATATAAGTAAGAAGGTTCAAAGTTCGCACACTCCTTTTGTTCATCCGAAACTTTGACAGTTTCAAAATTTTCCAAAAATTTTACATCTCGGCTTCTCAATATTTTTTGTTTTTCTGGGTCCCAAATTCGATACGCTTTCGATTCAGTAGAGTAACCCACAAAAATACCTGCCTTGGATCTTGGGTCAAACTTTCCTTTATTTGGGGCCTTATTCAGCATATATGCCTTGCAACCAAACGTCTTGAAATGTCCTATTTTTGGTTTTAGCCCGAACCAAATTTCATAAGGGGTTTGTTCTTCCAGCTGTTTTGATGGACATCTGTTTCTGATGTAAGCAGCTGTGGCAATCGCTTCGGCCCAAAAACTTGTTGGTAAGCCAGACTCCAACAGCATACATCTTGCCATCCCCACCAGCGTGAGATTCATGCGTTCAGCTTTGCCGTTCTGTTCTGGAGTTTCTGCTACGGTATGTTCTCTTCTTATCCCTGCGATGCGCATTTCTTCTGTGAACTCTTTTCCGCAGTACTCCAGGCCATTGTCTGTCCGCAAAGTTTTGATTTTCCTTTCGTGACGGTTTTCCGCTAATGCTTTGAATGTTTCAAAAGCCTTTTTCACGTCACTTTTATGTTTTAGAAAATGAACTTCTACCCAGTTAGATTTATCATCGATAAACGTTGCAAAATAAGAAGCACCACCATGAGATTTCACTCTCATTGGGCCACAAACATCTGAGTGCACTAATTCAAGTAATTTTTCACTCTTCGACTCAGACCTTTTTGGAAAAGGCGTAGCAACTTGCTTTCCTAAGATACAGGTTTCACATGTTGAAAATGTTTCTGATTTCTTAAAATTCATACCGCTAACCATGTCTTTCTGAACGAGTTTCTGCAAGTCATACGCATTTAAATGTCCATATCTTCTGTGCCACTTTTCAAGTTCACTAAGATTGCCTGCCTTACTCACGTTAGCTACATGTGTCGAACTCTCACTTTGCATGTAAGGTTCGATAAAATACAAATTTCCACGTTTACGAGCAGTTAACAACACTTCACCATTTTCGACAATTTCAGCATCATTTGCATTAAAACACACGCTTCGCCCTTTTTCAACAGTTTTTGAAATTGAAAATAAATTTGTCTTAAGTGTGGGTACAAAAAGAGTGTTTTCTAACCTCACTTTTACAAATTGGCCCTTTTTATTTGAAACATTCATTACTGCAGTTCCAATGCCTTCAATGTCAGTTGTTCTGTCATCCGCTAACCTAACCTTCTGACTTATGGTTGGCGTGAGTTCCAAAAAACTATTCTTGTCGCGGCACATGTGTGTTGTTGCTCCACTGTCAACACACCACACGTCATCTCTTCTCGTTAACTTCGCACAGAGAGTGCTCACTGAAGATGATGTCAATGTCACGATCTCTTCTGCTGCTGCATGGGTTTGCTCTGATGCCATCGAAACTTGCTTTTCATTCGCCATTTTTGTCCAGCAATCGGCTGCCTTGTGTCCCAATTTTTTACAATAGTTACACTTATATAACCGTTTTGATGCTTTAAAATTCCTATTTTGATTTTGCACACCACTTTGACCTTGGATCTGAAAAACTTTATTATTTTGATTTGTAGGTAGGCCTACACAGTTTTTATCCGGAGGTTTGTTTTTATTTAGACTTCGCCCTATGGAAGATTTTACATAGAAAGCGCCCGCACCATTTAAGTCTGCTTTCTTGTCCTGTCTTGCACTGAATTCTTCTAGAAGTTTTACTTTCAAAGACTCTGTGTCCGGTAGTTCATCTCTAGCTTCGATTGCACAACGAAAATTATCGTAGCTATCTGGCACACTGTATAATAACACGATGGTTAATAATTCTTCAGAAATGCGAATATCCATTTCATTGAGTTTGTCAACTGTGTTGAGAAAATTCGTGAGATGATCCGCCATGTTTTCTCCTTCTTGCATTTTTGTGAACAAGAGTTTTTTCAAAAGTGTAGCTTTTCTTGCAGGCCCTCTAGACTGGTAAACTAGTTCTAGTTTTTGCCAAACGTCTTGCGATGTTTCACAATGTCTTATGTGACAAAGTTCTGTAGGACTCACAGCTAAAATAATATCAGCTTTAGCTTTACGGTCAGCTTTGTCCCACGTGGCCGCGTGTCTAGCGGTATCAGCAATTGCTTCCGCGTCAGCACCTACAGCCGCTTTAGGCCTAGGATTGGTTCCATCGACGTATTCCCAGTGGTCGTTCTTAATTAAAATTGCTTCCATTTGTTGTCTCCATGTATCATAGTTTTCCTTTCCCAGCTTTTCTATATGCGTCGAGAATACGGACATCTTGAATGAATGGATGTGATTTCAGGCGGCACTAACGATACTTATATTACCGCATTTACACTGCCCTATCACGTTAACAAAACAAATAGTCAATGTTTATCTTCTTCCAAAACGTTAATACAGCGTCCTGAACCCATAACCTGTTAGTTTTATTTATGAAAGAACAATAAACAATTAAAGAATAAAGAGCACATGCTCGCCACTCGGGATATAGACCGGAACTAACAAAGACGTTGCACAAGACGCTTTGGTGACGTCATCAGAGGAGTGGCTTCATAAATCTTAAAGTAGAATAGTTACTAAACCCGTGTTTGCTGTTACAGGCCTAGTTAAGAGAATGTTCATTTATTATACACAACAGAAAGCATGTGCATTAATAGTATTCTTCTATGCCATAAAAGTCCCAAAAGACAACCATGATAGTTTTCACCTTACCGATCCTGTCAAAATCTCACCTTTATTCTGATACCACCCCAAAATGGTACAATGCCGCTGTCATCGTGTGATTCTCCTTGTGGTTATTGGAATAACGAGTTTTATTTTACTTTAGAAAGTGGAGATCCAAGCAAGTAATAATTATGATATTTAATTTTTACTATTCACCTTTTAATCATCTTTTTGTACAAATACTTACAAGATTACATGACTATATTTTGTTAAAAACTTTTTTAGGTTGATTCATCAGGTGAGGACCCTCCTAAAAGAGTACAAATTTTTGCTGGAGGCTTTGAATCTAATGAAGATTACATATATGTAAGAGGAAGAGGTAATTAACTTATTTTATTCTACTTTATGTCATGGATAAAATTGGATTTTCCTAACATGTACAAAACAGGAGGGTGTCTACAGATTCAAAAAAACTAATTTACTCACGTCTTGGTTAACTTTTACGTGCATCAGTGGCAACATGGTCTAAGGCACTACTCTCGCTCTAGACTAGACTGGCAATGACAGGCAAATCAGGGTTCGATCCTGGTTGGGTGTATTGATGGGGGTTTTTCCTAAATGATTTTCTATTCTACCTCCACGCAAATGCTGGTATGTTTCCTCTAATTCAACCTTCCTTATCCCTAACCATTAGCATAACTAGAACAAAGGTGTAGTAAGGCTGGGTGCTAAGAAAATAACTTTTTTCACCTTAAAACAGTTATTCGTAACTCAATTTAAATACTGCTAAAAATTAATGTGTATCCCTTCTGAATGAGATTCATTATGAATGTCAACCATTTTATTTAACTAATTTCCACATTTCTCACTGAGTTAATAATTGGAGAATACATATATGGTTATGTAGATAAAAAAATAGTATTCTTACTAGTATGTTGAGCTTGCATAGTAGTATTTATTACTCACAAACTTTATTCATGCCAATCATGCCTAAAATTTATTTCATAACTGTCATGACCTTGAAACACCCTGCGGGTATATATAATATTTGTCCTGCGGGTATATATTATATTTGTCCTGCGGGTATACATCATATTTGTATGGGTTTTAGAATTAAACACCTATTTAAATTCCACACTTTAGGTTTACATGAACTGAAAGATTTATTGTTTGTTGTTAATACATTTGCAAATATGTTTAAAGCAAGCAGCTACTTATCTTAATTATCTTTTACTATTATTAAAAATAGTGTTTATGCTCAGTAATTTTAGTAAAGAAATAGAATAAAAATTGATAAATCAAATATTGAGAATGTATTTCTCTCTGACAGGCCGTGGCCGCTATGTGTGTGAAGAGTGTGGGATCCGTTGTAAGAAGCCATCCATGCTTAAAAAACACATCCGCACACACACAGATGTGCGACCATTCACTTGCAAACACTGTAACTTCAGGTGGGTACCTATTATAAACTGTCATTTGTAGATACTTATTAAAGTTAGACACTTAAGAGAGTGCATCATATGCCAGTCAACTCTGTGATACAGCTGGCTAGAAATCGTAAATATACACCAACACTATTACATGGGACAATTTCTGATTAAACATAAATGGAGATAAAGAGTTAATAGAAGTCTCTAATACTGAACATTGTTGAAATATTACATGATATTTGGATAAAAACAGAAGTGAAAAGGCCATTTTTGACCATTTTAGAATGGCTTCATAGATAAGTACTGTGCACAAATCTTCATTCTGTCATAATAGAAACATACTGTGGTTATTAACAAGAAACTTTGTCGCTTTGTCCCCCATCGTCACTGTGTAAAATTTCGAGTAATTATTTAAATATGAATGCACTGCACACATTTCTGTCATATCATAGGTATTTTCTTTTCCCTTTTACTCCCATACCGGGAGCTGATTTGGGCCTGCTATAGTGACTGCTCTTTAGCCCCCTACATAAATCTTTGAACGGTGGTTTGCTTGGTCCTAAACAAGTGTTTAAAATTGAGATACGCACACCCCGAAAGGATATGTAAAGGGTATCAGGAGTTACATGACATAACACTTGAGAGTTTTATTAATTATAAAATGTTTGTAGCAGGTCTGATAAATAAACACAGATTTTGACATTATTCCATGTACTCCTATGTATTTCTTTCCCTCCATCATAGTTTTGTTTAGCCTAGTATCAGTGATTTATTAATCAATTTTGTATGTAGGGTTGGCAAGAGTACATTGGTTAGATTATGGCCTCAAATAAAGTCCGTGACTGGCAAAAGTTTAGGAAAAGCAGGATAAAATAAAATATTTTAAAAAATAGTGGCTTATTTAAGGTGGTGATATAGGGGACACTAGAGATGGTAAGTTTTTGCGGTTTTTGTATCAAAACATTTATTTGGCCATAATAAATGAATCATCTCATAGAAGCACAGTTTAATTTTCTTTACACAGTGATATCAACAATTGTTGACTATCTCTCAAGCGTGTCTTGGAATTTAATGAAAACTTTTTATCTTCCTTTAAAAAGTTTCTCATCTATGCTCATGACAGATATTTGATTTATTTTGACCAAAAAATGGTTTGGCTATAAAAATTGCAAAAAACACTGACCTTTTCTCATGTTCCCTACATCTCCATCTTAAGCGAAAATAAAAACTATAGAGAAAAGTATGTTTTTTTTTATAATTACTTAATTTAAATGATAATTATTTTTCAATTTTGAGTTTTATTTTGTGTTTATGGTGTTCATTTTGTTAATTTGAAGCAAGCAACCAAATCCAAAATATGAGAACTTCTCTAAGCCAAATCAAATTTCATATATTTTTCACCTTATTGTTTTATGCTTGGATAAATAGTGTACTGTGATTATTTATGCAAGTGAAAAACTAAAATATTTTAGTATAAATGTTTTAGGCCATGATAATTGTTTGAAATACTTTATTCTAATTTGATAAAGTTATTTTCACACATGCAATTCAATTGCTTCAGATTTAATCATATGAATATTAATTTGTCGATGCTGATATTTTTACGAAGCCAAGTCAAAGTTTTTAAAGCTTTGCACAGACCCACCTTTATTAAAATAGGGTTGATAAGAACATGGAAAAGTCAAGGAGAAATAAGAGAAATTATAATAAATCAATGGAACCTATAACATTTCTGAAATGACTTGAAAAATATGAAGAGTAACTAATACATATAATGTTTTTCAAGTAGAATAATAGGTACCCAACTTAATGATTTACCTACTAAAACTATTTTTACAAACTGCATTTAAAATAAAGACGATAAATAAAAATCGTAAGGATATCAGGATTTGTTTCAATTTTAGAGTCTTTCTAAATCCGAAACCAATGTACTGGCCAAAGAATTTTTTTATTTATAGCTTTCAAATATAAAATACCGGAAAACAGCTTTTTTGTTGTTTATATAACCTGGAAAAGTTGGAGAGTTAAAAAAATTACATAAACATATCAATCAATCCTGTCAAAGTATTAACTAAACTGCAGAAAATTAATATCATTGTTTCTTATTCCACCTTGTATTCATACTGTACATTTTGGTGGTGTTTTAGTTTTAAAACAAAGGGAAACCTTACCAAGCATATGAAGTCCAAGGCACACTACAAGAAGTGTGTTGAGCTAGGTATCGTTCCAGTCCCCACCATGGTGGATGAGAGTAACATCAATGAGGAATGTCTGGCCAGACAGGTTAGTTCTCTGTTTCATTTATATGCATTAGCTTATTGAGACTTTTTTATTTGTACACTACATATACCTTAAAAGGTATCAATCTTACCTTTACTTATTTACCTTCCTTACAAACTGCACCATAGTGTAATGTTACTTGCAGTCCCAGCCAACACCATTGCTCACAAGTGGGCATTAAAAAAAAAAGTTCACCTTAAAGATGGTTTTACTTGATAAGACAAAAAATTTCCTTCTAGTGTCAATAAACTGGCTTCTACAAAGCTAGGTTCAGGTAGTGCACCCGCTCTCCTTCCCAAAACCAATCCTCCCAAATGAGGCTACTTGGACAGCAAGCTAGGAAGAAAACTACACTTTTTTTTTCTTCTTCTGAAGTGAATGTTTGCAAATTGTCTAGTTGTAAAAAATTTTAAAATATCTTGACTAATTGCTTATCTGAAAATGTTTGTTCATTGAAAGGGGGTGCCAAGTTGAGCTGGGGTGATTGGGGGAGGGGGGAGATGGGACAGGGAAGATTGCTAGTACCTGAACAATTGTGTTTAGACCACCACTCTTTGAAACTTACTCTCCAGCTTATATCCTTTGCACTGAACAATGTTAAAGTGAGTTGTTTCACTTGTAAATGATTTTATCACTAATCACTGAGAACTGCAACTAGCACTCCCCAGTGTCCAAGGACTCAAATGACCCAAGAAGCGCTGTGAAACTCCCATAAGGCTGAGTGTCTTTTGTTTCCTTGTCTGTGTTCTTGGGTTAAGTTAATTTTTAAGTGGTGTGCTAAAATAACCAATTTGCTCCGGAAAAACATGTTAAGCTCATTAAAAAAAACTAATCTTTTTTGTAAAATGTTAAATACGAATTAATTTTAAATTTAAATTATATCAATTAATGTAAAGTAAGCCTTCAGTCATAAGATAGACACGGCTATTAAAAAACATCAAAAACTACAAGATCTTAACAACAAATTGGAACGGGCCAGTTCTTAAATATTATTTATGCCAAATCTCCACAAACTTCACTAGTCTATTTATATAGCACATACCAGCTAACAAGAGTTTTTTGGCATCCAACTAAACCCAACTCTACTGCCCCCAACAAAATACACATCTGTTTCATATTTTACCTGAACATTTTAGTGCATATGCCCTACCTTCCTGCCTAACTCGGACATTTGTGTGAGAAAGAAATATAGTATAAAGAATAGTTTTTTTATGCTAGGTCATTGGTTCAGATCTTCAATTTTTATTTATATGGTTGATGGTTGATTTTAAATTCTTTTCATAAGCATAGCTACGTTTGCAAATGATGTAACCACTGCTAAGTCAATAATTTAAGCTAACTTTGAGTTATATTTTAATTTATATAATAATGTTGTTTTCAGCAAGCATTACGAGCCTCACAATATGGTGACGGTGGGGAAACAGACTCGGATGAAAATGATGATGATGAAGATGATGAAGACGATGATGAGGAAGATGATGATGACGACGAGATGGTTGAAGGTAAATTTACCTGAACGGTGTTAGAAAACAGTTGTCAATTTTTTTATATATGTAATTCAAACAAGATTAAACTGTACAGTTAGGTTTAGTTATAGACTGAAGGTGGAATTTTAGACAATCATAGTGACATCTTCATTAGACACTAATCTAGCATCACTCACATTTTAACCCTTTGACACATTTATGTTTACAAGATCATTTGATTTTTAGGCATTTCTGTTCTAGAGTTATTTATTTAATTTACCCATCTAATTAATAAATTTAATCCGACACCTTAACCCAGTTGGTAGCTTGTTTGTCTACTGAGCTCAAGGTCCGGGTTTCAATTCCCAGCATGGCTGAAAAATTTATCATTGGTGAACTCTAGGTTTACCATTTCACAGTGATGAATTAATGGCCGGGGAACTGGATGTTGTGCTTGGCCTAGTCCTAAGTTAGCTTAGAAGGCATATGAGGCTTAGACAGACATAGTAAGCCGGTAGTGGGGAAAATATGGCTTTAATAAAAGACTGACCCAGGCAATAGTCTGGAAACAATAATAAATGTAAAAAAGTTAGTAAATTTATAAAAATTTAAAAAAAAAAAATTTCTGTACATTTTTCTTTACACATCAACCTATGATAATATTTTGATGAAGATGGTAGCCTACTTTCGCTGCTAAATGAAACAGTATATTCATGGGGAGTAATAACCCTGGCAATTTGAGTTTTCAATTTCCAGTACCGATTTCAATGGACCATCAGAGACGCATGTTTTAATAACATCTCAATGAGTTAAAATAAGTTAGTGGTTTGACTTGCTTCTAGTAAGTCTAGTAACCCTTTTTATTAGAGTTGGGCCACTCGAATCTTCGAATCCTCAAATCCACCGAATCCTGACAAGTATTCGAGATTTGAGGATCCGGTGTTTTACTGGATTCGATGATCGAATTTTTCACCTCATAAACAAAGCATCATATGTTGAATTCAAAAATTACTTAGTAAGGCCTACTTGAAAATCACAACTTAATCCGTAATATTTATTTTGTCGGACAAAAGAGATAAACATTAATATAATCTTCTTTAAAAAAATAAAAAATTAATAGTTGTGGAAAATCTTACATGCCTTGTACCCCCACCCCCCTCTATGGGAAACTTGGACTCGACCGTTTCAGCGCATGCTCACTTATAAACTTTCACCTCATGTACAATCTTGTAAATATTTTAATAAACACATTAAAACTCTTCAAAAACTGAAAATCAAAACTATAAACTCGAAATAAATTAAACAAATCATGGGTTTTTTTTAACAGAAATAATAACTCATTACGGATGATACAAAGTCAGCCGCCATTACACATGATACAAAGTCGGCCGCCATGACATATATTATGTTTACTCACCCGAGTGATGATTAAAATAAAGATACTGTTAATTTTTACTACCCAACTGGTTTTAATTATCTACAACTATGTAAAGAGCCCCCATTTATTGCATACGATCCTTAAGTTAGATATTTTGTTGGGTTTCATGAAAAATAAATACTGTCAACAGTCAGACAGCGATAAAACTGTTTATTTATCCCTATCGACCTACGTATCGTATATCGATTGTTTGTTTAAAATCGATTCAGGTAATCTGATCACTTAGTAAGCGCTCTCTAGTTTTAAGAATCAAATAACGACTTGCTAATCCATTATTTATATTTTAATTGATTTTAACTTAGTTTTTATTATTTTTTTAAAATATGTTATTGAAGTAATTGTAGAAATATTCAAATGTAGTCCTGCCTTATAAAATGGGAATGAAAATATTGTAGTCGAAAATATGTTCGTGTTTTAAATAGAATGTATTCTCAGAAATCGATATATCTCAAGAATCAAATAAATTTGTTTTCTACACAAAAATTGATAAGGGATATGTTATGTTTGTGTTTTATTATTTTATTTAATCATTTATAAAGAACACAATACACGTTTGATTATTAACAAAAAGTCCACACCTCTCCTTCTCTACACTCGTGTATATATATCACTCACAATATTTCATAACTACTCTAGTCATAAATACAACATGTACATTTTATAATATACAACAGGATATAAAAGAAAATAATAATAAAACATACTTAGGCATTTATTGAGTTCACTATTTCCAATGTATGTTTAATTGTTAAGCATGTTGTTTTAGTCTTTATTAAAAATATACGTTTGTATTTTATTTTTTGCTATCCTAATACAACAAAATATTCTTTAATGATGATTAAAGTTGATCAAAGGATATATAGGCCTAATCTGTTTATTTCACTTATTTTTTTTAGAAACTTAACCCAATCTAACAACACTTTTAAAATAACTAAAAGTCACTCAAATTTTGATTGATTTGATTTTTAAACAATAATATGAGTCTAGATTGTTTAATTTGGCTGGATTTTAACCTGTGTTTTGCAAGGGGGGGGTTGGGGTTGTTTAAAATTGAAAGCATAATTGAAATAAACCTTAATTCACAGTTTAGGCCTATATTGTGTAATGTGGGTCTATTTTAAATAATTAAAATTTATAACGATTTGCTAGGATTCGGATTCGGATTCGGATTCGAGATTCAAAAGTAAAATGTAGATTTGGATTCGATATTCGGATTCGATAAATAGAGGATTCGACTCATCTCTACTTTTTATAAAGCCTGTATTAAACAAAGGATTCTCTAGATCATGGATTGCCAACCTTTTAGGGTTTTTGAGCTACTTTTTATTTTAGAAAATGTTGGTGATCGACTAATAAATTATTAAACCAAGCAATTAAATTCAAGCAAGGGTAAAAAAAATGAAACAACTTATTTCAATAGTTTGTTTTAAATACAATAAACAATCACTATAATTGAAAAAAAAGTCACAAATATAACACTAAAAATAAAAATAATACTAGTTTTTCAGATTCAAGTAGTTTTACTTATTTCCAGACACTTGACACTGCAGTTCAGTAATGAATTGGTCATGTTGTAAGTAGGGATGGGCAGAATCGTATGGATAGACTCGATTCATTTGATTGTTCTAAATAATCGATTCTTTCAAAATCATTCAAATTAAAAAATTATTCGAATGAAAACAGTAGCTGAGTTGAGGCGAGCTGGCCGATTCATTCTCTTACCAGTCCCTTACCAGAAGTGCTGAGGAAAATTGACCTTATTATAATGAATGTTTCCAGGCTATCTCTATACAGGTCTTCATTTCTATTAGGTTCATTTCCAATAAACAGTCCCCATTGCTACTCAATAATCGACCTTACGCTTACAAATGATTCTAAGGCTAATTTAATACCAAGTGTAAGTAGTTGTACACTTTACAATCAAATATCAGCCAAAAATAATTTGAATGAAAATTACAAAATGATTTTTTTTTTTGCTACATTAATACGTAGATTGTTCTTTTTAATTTCCTTTAAATCTTACCTTCCTAATTAACTAAACGCAAATAGCACGAACAGTTTGAGAGATAATTTTTTAACGTTGACTTAGATTTATTAAATAGATAAGTATACACTTTTTATGTATTTAATAAAATATTTCCCGGCCATAATATCCAGATCGTATTATAATTTTATTAATTAAAATAATTTTACATTCTTGTAACACGAAATATAATTGTCCCCCAAACTTATGTTGTCGTTTGTCGAGTAGTAATTGTGTGTTTGATTCTAAGTGAAGCTTTCAGGAGGCATATAATTGATTCAGATATTCAAATTGAAAGTATTTTATCACTTACCCAATAAATAAATAGGACTGTAAGCTTATATATTTTGTTATGTTTAGTAAATATTAAAGGGTCAATTATTTCGACTCTTTTAAACACAAGGGGAAACGTATGTTTTTATTGTATTAGTAATCGTACACAAAAGTATTTATATTAATTGGGAGGTACTTATGTGACTAATGCATTCACTGTATATTATTTTGTTGAGGCTGTACTTTGGTTTTTGACACTGGCACAAGGAACTAAATGCAGTAATAGAAAAGTGTTGATAAGCTGCAAAGGAATGTGTGTTGGGAAATTTAACAGCAGGGTGAAGAGAATAGTAGCACAAAGCAAAACGAGCAACTAGTAACTACTTTTAAGCTAGAAGTAGCTAACATCTGATTATTACTGACTCTTTTACTACTTCTCAAAATGATTTAAATGATTCTTTCGGTTCATTTGATTATTTTTCAAAGAATCGAATAATTATTCGATTCTTGAAATCATTCAATCATGCCCATCACTAGTTCAAAGTCACAACACGTGACTGCTATACTCAAACAGCCAATCCAATTATGGGGTTTCTTTGTTTTGTTTTTATCGCGTTCATGGTTGAATATGTTGATTTATACAAGTAGGTAAAGCCCAAAAAAATAATTTCAAATAAAAAGCAAGTTTTAAAATATTCAAATACAGTTCATCAGATAACAACGACCGGGGATAATACTACCAGTAAAACTTCCTTTCAGAAATATGTCAATCATTGTCACTATTTTGTCTTCGACTTTACCAGGATTTCCATCGACTAATTGTGCTATTTTTGAAGTGAGTTCATTCACATGTTTTACTTTCATTTTCTTTAATGTAAATGTCATAAAAATCACAACGCCCCCCCTCCCCTCCCCCAACTTTGAATAATCTGCACAAATAATTTGAAAAAAAGGTTCATAAAAAATCTAATTATTCTGCAAAGGAGTCAAAATTAGCAAATATTTTACACTTAGAATCATCTTCCATTCATTTGATGTTCTTTAATCTGAGTTGCAAACATTTTGATTATTTCTTTGAAATCTCTGATTAAAATAAAGGGATTTACTTTTTACTTGTAAGCTGAGAATTACTTCATTTAGTTTTTCAGTGATAGTGATGATTATTATTTTTATTATTAGGTGTTCTGTCTTACATCAGGTACAGTCCTTTAGTCGAACTGGGACCTCCAATATTTCCTGTCCTCTGACTTCTCCTGCGGCTCCAAGAACTTTCTTCTTTCCTTCAAGTCATCTATTATTTGAATCCTTTTTTTTAAAGCTCCTCTTTCCCTCAACCTTTCCTTCTATGATGTCATGCAGAAGACAGTTCCTCCTAAGGATGTGTCCAAGCCACTTTTCTTTGCACTGAAGAATCATATCCAAAATGGTTCTCTTCTCACCCACTCTTTTTAGGACTTGTTCATTTGCCCCCCTGTCTGTCCACTTGATCTTCTCAAGTCTTCTCTAGCAACACATTTCAAAGCTCTCCAAGTATTTCTTTTCCATCTTCATGAGAGCCCAAGTTTCTGCTCCATACAATGCAATGCTCCAAATCTAGCATTTCATCAATTTATTCCTTAGATCCAAACTCAGTCTTGTAGAAGAACGCCTCCGAACCTCCTTAAAATGCAAGAACAAAATGTAAACTCTGTATTTTTGGGTCAAGGTCAACCACACCAGTCAGTCATTCACTTTTGTGGGTGCAGTTCATTTCCAGAAAAAGTTAATATGAAAAGACTTTGAAAAATAAATAAAAATAGACAAATTTATAACTATAGCTCCACATTTTTTTTGTTTGTTTCAAACCACTATGGCTTCACCAACAACATCATCATGTGACCTTTACAATATAACATGTATATGGTTTAATATTTAAGAATCCCCATCCCGAGTTTAGATAACTCCCTCATTACCCAAGTGATGACATGATAGGGGATGGGAAAACTTTCATTGTTTGTTTAATTTGGTATGTGTTTTTCTTAATTGGTCTGCTAATTCATAAACTTTCAATTTATCTACACAATTTTTACCTAACAAAATAAATACAAAAGCTAGTCTCATTAGTCTCTTGCAATTGTAAATTGACATTACTCATTTATTTTTTACAGAGCATGATGAAATCAACAAAGGATTACTTGAACATGAAGCAGCTTGTAGTTTATTGAGTCTCTCAGAGTTGACACATGTAAAACCATCTTCAAGTCAACTTCATTATGCATCTGCTGGGTTGATTCCCATTTCTTCATATTTAGGTCGACCAAACACTTATCCATATAATGTACCCATCCCAATACCAGATGTAAATAGAGTTTCAAGTAATGCTCTGAACATAGCTAAAACGCCAACTTTATCAACATTCAGTGCTCAAAACGAAAGGGAAAAGGTATCGAGAAACACAGGGCTTGCATTGGAGATCCGGAGTAAAACAGAAAGGAAAAACAAGGATGAGGATGGAAAAACTAGCTTGGTACGTCATCAAGGAAATACATCATCATTATTTCTGATTCCTCCACAACAAGGTGATATAAATAGATATTATTTTCCATCATGCAGAACTCCAACAGTAATTACAACAAATAAAAGCGGGATTGATAAAAAGTTGATACAAGATGAATTGTCTGATTCAGATTATGATGATGATGATGATAATGATGATGATGATGATGATTATGACCGTGATATTTTAAGTGAATCTTATTCAGACAATGATAGTGATATAAGTGAAACTAGAGAGCCTTTTCAACCAAATAAAATAAAAAAACATGAAATGGCTTCAGTTCATCAACCTATGGATCTAAGCAGCAAAAATATAATTTCACTAACTGATGAGCAAAAGCTATCATTAACTTCACATTCCCATATTCCATCAATGCTAACTTCTAATGGTTCAAGAACTCCCACAACACCAATTTCAGAAATTCTAACCCCAGTGTCTGAACCTGCCACTCTCATTGCTTCATTGTGCAGCTCAATGGAACGATGTCCAATCACATCTTCCATGCTAGTCGAGAAATCGCTCCCAAATGATCCAGCAGAGGCTACAATGCTTCAAGCCTATCTCACCGAATGTGCTTTACAAGATGTTCGGATGAAACAACATCAGTACCACTACAACCATTCACAATATTCACTAGTCAATTCTACAACTGCAGCTAAAATGTTACAAACATCCTCAGAAGAGGAGTCTATACAAACATCTATAAGTCCTTGTTTACTAGAGAAAGAAGTAACTAAAAATGACCCCCAACCAAGGGCATTGATAATAAAACATGCACAAATATCACCATCTTCAGATACTTTTAATTCAAACTTATCAATTGCCAGTTCGATTTCTGGTGATAAAGATTTGTCTAAAAAGGATTCAAAGTGTATTGAAGTAGTTTCTCAGTCACATCTGAAATCCTCTGCAAATGACTCCGTAAATGAAGATAGTAATGCAAAGGTTGTAATAACAAAAGAAAGTGAGCCTGAGAAAGTATCAGACAGTGGTGAATGCTTAACTAGTAAACCACCTATTGTTAGTAGTAATAACATTGTGAGGAACATTGTTGTGAGTGGTCTTTCATTTAACACCCACCATTTGTCTAATTCCCCACCTCCTGTCAATACAACTAGTTCAAATGTGGTAAATTGTTCACAACTTGGGAAACCCAAGGCTGAGTTTTTGCCACCATCAAGTGGGCCACTATCCACCTATGTTAGGTAAGTAGCAATTTATTACTTATGTAATACAATTAGTTTTGTACACTATAATTATTCCATCAAAGTTTGAATGATTACCATATTAATATTATGTAAGTAACAAACAGCTTTGATAGTTGATTTTAAAAGTAACATTGTTAGTTTGTTGTTAAAGCTACTGTATACAAACAGATAAGGCTATCCCCTTAGCTAAGTATTTAACCACTAACCCTCACCTTAGATTGTGTGTGTAACCAAATAGAATTAACTTCAAACCAAATTCACTTGAAAGTATTGTTTTAAGTCTGAGATCTCACAGTCAAAGATACCTATAAAGCAGTAATATTGGATGTGGGAAATATGAGAGTCAATAAAAAAAAGTCATATCTTGTTCAAATACATTCGTTCCTGAACCCTGAATACCCCATTCCACAAATAATGAGTAAACTTAGATAAAATAACCAGGCAGGTTAAGATATTGTACAATTTCCTCTAGTTTTGTGAAATTGAGTTTAGATATTATCTTGTGTTGGATAAATATTGCAGAGATCAGCGCATTGATGGGATTTCTGGTTCAAGCGTAGTCGTGTATCTAATTATGTGGATTAGCATGTCAGATATGCTCCAAAGTGGTAAACACTGAATTAGATAATATAACTTTAGCACAAGTTGAGTATAGTTAATGAAGTAGTAGAAAAATGAACAATAAAAACGAAAGATGCAAATTAATTTAACATGGCTTATATTCAGATTAGTTTTGTATTTGGAGAAATGTAAGCTACTTGATGAATTTTTATCCTTGAGCCTTGATACTTTTAAAATCATTATAAATCATATATCTAATCGTCTCAAAGGTATTTGCTGATGACTTAACTCTCTTACTGGATTTATAATGTAAATATTGCTGAAGTAGGCCATCCATTCTCAGCAACACAACATTCAATATCAAATCAATAACATTAATTCCAAACAACATCCACAATGTGTTTGGTTAGTCAGTGCTGAGTAAGGCGGTGTCCTATGTGAGCGAACGAAAGTGAGTCGCACGGCCTGTGTTGTTGAAATGAGGGGAAGAGAACATATCAAATGCACGGTTACTAGTAATGTTAAATATTCAAACAATTTATTTAATCCATTATGTCAGATCACACACTCATTTTGGTTTCCAGTATAACAGAAGATGGTCGCAGTGTTTGTGTCATCTGCAATAAGGTGTTCTCTAAACCAAGTCAATTGAGACTTCATGTCAACATTCATTACTTTGAGCGTCCATTTAGATGTGAGTCATGTGCAGTTTCATTTAGAACCAAAGGACATTTGCAGAAACATGAACGCTCTGTCAGTCACCAGAATAAAGTAAGTTTTCTTTCAAATATTTAAATTAAAATCTATTGCAAGTTAAGCTGCTATTTTTATAAAATATTTTTGGTGATGGAATATTTGCAAGTATAAAAATTAATAGTGTAATTATCTACTTTTGTAGG
Source organism: Timema californicum (assembly GCA_902141385.1). Taxonomy (NCBI): domain Eukaryota; kingdom Metazoa; phylum Arthropoda; class Insecta; order Phasmatodea; family Timematidae; genus Timema; species Timema californicum. Next base: position 9,918 of record CABFOW010001271.1, on the reverse strand, counting down.
TAAGTATGAATTCTACGTTTGGGGCTCCGACTACAACAAATCCAAGACCTTTTAAATGTGATGATTGTAAAATAGCATTTCGCATTCATGGGCACTTAGCGAAGCACTTACGTTCCAAAATGCACATCATGAAGCTGGAGTGTCTGGGGAAACTGCCATTTGGAACATATGCTGAAATGGAGCGTGAAGGCTTCAATCCAAATGACATTGATACTACAGACTGTGAAAATTCATTGGAAAGTTTGCAGGTTAGGAACTTAAATATTTTTATTATCAGACAAAAATGCACTTGTTTTATATTTTACAACTAGTTAAAAAATCCCAACAATATTTTTTCCATAAATAATAGAAGGCCAAACAGACTATTTTACAACCAACAATGCTTTCATTATATCTGAATTGGCAAAATCTAAGCCTTTTTTACTACTCCATTAAACAAAATTGTATGTACAGTGCAGATACTTTCTGTCTCTCAACCTTAAAATAAAGGCATTTATCAAAAACTAGTAAACTATGTGAAACAAAATAATATACACTGTTGCAGAAACACTTCACCAAATAGCCCCACAATCAATTACGTATTTCTAAGTATTCCATAAGAAATACATATGTTTGCTTATGGGTCAGATACTATAAATATATTCCAGATTAAAATAATTTCAATTATAACAGTGTTATAACTTAATAATGATAAGTGATTTTATTTTATATATCAAATAGTTCCAGATATATTATCAAAATTGGAAATTTCTGCTTATGTAACGTGCCCTTAAAGTAATTTTCATGGGACAACGACGATTGCCATTTTGTTTGTAATGTTAAAAAACACTGTCTAGATACAAAATGTAATCAAAATCATTTGAATGAATTTTAAGAAAATCTATTTTTTCTATTTTTGTCCTTCAGTGAACTACCCTTAATTTTTGGGTTGGATATCTAATTTCAAAAACTCCTCAGGTGAACCTTATGAATGAATACCCTAGATACCATTTCTTAGCCCAATCAGTAAAATGATTTCGGCTCTGTTCGGAGATACAGAAAGACAGACAGATGGCAATAATAAAACTACTATCTTAGTTTCAGGGGGTCATTAAACATAGACATTTATCATAAATCTTGTTAGATTGTTAGAATGATCACAATACTTCTCTCTTTGATAGGGTCGAGAGAGAGAGAAAAAAAAAGCCTGAGTGCATGTATAAAAGATTTTGAACAAATTTTTACATATTGATTTAACCAGCTATAGCTTTTAAACATATTTATAATTAAAAAGACGAATATTAAGAAACATTTAAATACTATATATTTTATTTCAATCAATTGTATTTGGTAGAAATTAGAAAAAAAGACAGTTTGATTAAAATTAAATGCCATTTTTACATAAATCAAATAAAATAAAATAAGGAATTATCAAGGGGTTTTAGGCTGTTGCAAATCCCACAATGTTCCTTAAATATATTTTTATAACAATTCTTGTTAATTATTATCATATTGACAGTAAAATAGGCAACACTTTTTTTCCCCCAAATAACAACCTTTATAAGACCTTTGGACATCATCTAATCACATCCTTGACTAATACATAACAAATGTGTTAACTTTGAGGACCGAATGTTGAAATAGTTTATAATCAACACAAAAGATGGTGCTCTTTTCTCCCTTACTTTGCCAGATGTATGGTAGCAGGAACAGTTTGAAGAACTTAAATTTATACATGATAAATTAAAGAACTAGTGTCCAAAACTAACTAAATTTTTTGTATAGTGAATAACTCTTTTTAATTAACAAAATGACTCGATTCAATAATTATTTGAAATTCGTGAATAATATTTGCTTTGATTCGAGATTCAATTTGAATTCCAAATCCTATTTTACAGATGTCTAATAGGTATATTACACAAGTTTAAAAAAAACCCACCAAAACATTAATACTATTATTTCTACTTTCAGAATTTGGCTCAAAAACTTTATGAAAAAGACCCCTCAAAACTTGGTAGTTGGGAAAGTGAAGAAACACATCTTATCCATGCTCTCCCCCACTCTCACCTAAGTGGGGGAGACACCTCTTCAGATGAAGGGGAACCCCTCCCAGTGTACCTTTCACCTCCACCTTCATCTGAATTACCATATCAACGCTTAAACAAAAAACAAGAGACAGATGGTTATTCCAAAGAAAATCATGGTATACAGTTTGAGCATGAGCACAAAAATTTACTAAAAATAAAATCGAAAGTTGATGATAAAATAGTCAGCTCTGTCAAAACTGAAATTCATAAATTCATAGACAGAAATTTGGAAGAAAATAACACTCCCAAAAATGACCATCAAAGCTATTCCAAAGAAGACAAAACTATATCAACGAGTATAGAAAATCAGCACCAAAATCATTTGGTTGGATGGAATAACTACTTCAAGAGAAAAGAAGAGGAAGAAAGTTTAAAAAATTATAGGGATGACAATCATTTTCCAACCGAGTTGTCCAACGGGATTAACAAAAAAATATTAGAAAAAATTGAACATCAAAGCAAAACTTCACCAGGAGATGGAAACTTGGAAAAGACACTTAAATCTTTAAAATATCTTGATAGTATACAGCAAAACATAATGGACCGGGAAACTGGTAAAAATGAAACAAGGGACCCAAAGAAGTCTGAGAAAATGGAATATGAAGATGTATCAGATGTAAGTAGTTGTCTATTAAATGAACCTATGTTTATAATATTTTATTCTTATCTGAATTGTCTGCAAACATTTACAAAAAAAAACTATAATTTGCTTTGGAGTCATACAGACCATTAGTAATTTAATATATGAAAACATTTAATTATCCAAACTAGCCCTTTTGTGAAATATTAGATTTAAAACAAGAAATAAAAATGTGAAAAACTTTCCAACTTAAATTTGATACTAACAACTAAATCAATATTTGATATTTTAATTTAACTTTAGATTAGATTACATTGTCACCTTTGTGCTTTATTCTCACAGTCTTAACATGGCTTGGAGGTGACCTGACAGTCTAGGGGTAAGGTGTCAAATCTTCTGTGCTGGTGGTACGGGGTTCAATCCTTGGTCCCGGCACAGATTTATCTGATTGCCAAACCCTTCCTTCACCTCTGACAAGACGTGTATTAATCGCAACTTGTGAATGTGAGGAATGCCAAGCTTCCATTGTGGTTTGGATCCCACGTTAAACTGTAGGTCCTCCATTTCATATCACAATCACCCTACCATTACACATGAGTGTAAGTGTGTACAACCTGAACTGGTAGTAAGACGCAGTGCTAATAATAGTAATAATAACATGTCTTGGATTTTATTTTAAACATAAACATCAACAAAACCTTTTAGGTATTGTAAACTGAGAACTACCGGCCCACACAACACAATAATTGCAATCACGGTCATTTCCAGTATAATGTGTGATTCTTGTACCAACAGTTATTACTTTTGATTTTAACGTTATTGGCTTATTCCAATGATTGACCTGTGTGCTCGGCCTAGCCACATTATTCACCTTAGTTTAGTGTTGATTTATTTTTACTCCACAGAATTTTTTTGAAAAATTCCATCAATAAACTAAAAGCTGGAAAATGTTTTAATTTTTAGTTTAACAATGAAGACATTTTCCTAAACGTTGCAAACATACATGTACAGTATACTTTTTATGTGTCGTTTCTTTGTTGATTAGTAATGAAATGGCTCAAGGGCTGAAGTGTGGTTGTCTCACAGCCAACACCAAATGATCTAATGTTACAACATTTTCTGCATAGGGGAAAGTTGTAGATTTCATACCTTGGTTAGTATATCAATGAATCTAAATGTTTGTGTGTTTGTGTACATGTTAATAATATTTAACTTGAATGATATTAAGTTCATCATTCTCATGTACAGGAGTCCAGTTTATCATTATAAAGCATAGGCCCCTACATACTATTTTTTTAGCCCACCACGTCTTACTACCTGTTAAGGTTATATGCTTATTTATTAATTATGTTAATTAGTTAGGGATGAGGAAGTGTACCTGTGTTTGTATGGAGGGAGAGTGGAAAACCATTTACGATAAACCACCCTCAGTACGCCCAACCAAAAACTCGATCTTCTCGTCATCAGCAATCTAGTCTACTGCGAGTGTGACACCTTAGACCTTGCAGCCACCGAAACAGGTTTAGTCCTAGAGTTTGTCAGGTATAGGATAGTTTATTAAATCTAAGGTAATATGAGGTGAAAAGGGAATTTAAGGAATTAAAGTAGTATCGCTCAAGAAGGAAGGGAAGCCCAATTTTTGGCAAAAGCCATTACGGCACCTTAGCTTAGTGAGTAGCATATCTGTTTATTGGGTTAAGGGTCCCAAGTTAAATACCTGGCATGGCCGAAAATTTATCAGGGGTGAAATGTGGGTTTCCTCTTTCACAGTAATAAATTGACAACCGGGGTCTGGATGTTGTTATAGATCGTGTAAAATACTCCTTCGATACCAATTTAAGTTGGACCACTAAACAAGCTTTTGTTTTAGGGAACTTAAAAAAAATGATTACAAAAGAATTAAATGCATTCAAATATGTCACTTTCTTATGGTTACAAGGGACACATAAGGTGTTTGACATTAATTGTTTGTAATGTTATTTTTATTAAAATATTAAGGTTATGATTGTTTAAAAAAGGGTAATTTTTTTCTACTATTAAATAAACTGTTTTAACAGGGAATAGAATCCCAGACATGTAATTTAACGCAACATTCGTCTACCAACAAAGCTATCCAGGGACTTTTACCAAGTTCAAGAGACATTTATTCACATAAAATTCTCAAAACTCCAATTCCATGATTACAAATCATAGTTTTTAAAGGGTACTAATAAAATTTTCGTTGACTTTTGGTAAGCGATTTTACCAACTGAGCTATCTAGTCACTCCTCCATCATTTATTACCAAGACTCTAGAGAGCTACAAGCACAAATCATGGCTAATAGAGTGTGCACTAATGAGACCATTAGTTCCTTTTGGAAGGATATTTAGGTGGTAGATCATATTGTTCTTCAGTTCATTTAGCTGAGTTATTTAATATGCAAATGCTTTAATTTCATATTAAAGTGATGTTATGAACTTTCTTACTGAAACTGTTTTATTTGCACAATCATTGTTTCCCTTTTGATACGGTGAGAAAGATATATGTTTCACCTGTTTTTTTGAGAGTTTTAATTGAGAACTAATGATTTAAAAAGCTAAAATATTTTCATTGGTATTTATAATCACAAAAAAGTAATAAAACTCATGGGCAGAGTAAAGTTAAAAAATTTGACAATTCCAAATGTCAGTTTTGATACTTTTCTAAAAAATATATCAAGTGTGAAAAGTGTTTTGGTTAAACAATTTTTATATTCAGCTTGTCCAAGTCACAAAACATTTTAAAAAAATCAGAATAAATAACTGTAATGCATGCTGATTGCAGTATTAAGACCATTAATTGCTGCATCACTATTTTAAAGTGTTACTACATACACAGCTAATGAATGGAGTAAGGCAGAAGAAATTTGAAAGGAAGTTAATTCATTTGTGAGCATCCATGTGTATGCTTATGTGTCTTTCCTTTACTGCCCAGTACGATATTTACAGAGGCGTAACTAGACAGTAATGGTCTCCCTCGCCCCCTGCCCCCAGAAAAGAAAGCCACTCCCCCTGCAAATTCTTATGTGTGATTGTTTATAATAAATTATATTGGCATTTATTATTGGAATCGGACACCTTAGATCAATCCGTAGCATGTCTACTGAATTAAGGGTTCCGGGCTCAATTCCCGGCATGGCCAAAAAATGTATAATTGGTGAAATGTGGGTTTACCCATTTCACAGTGATGAATTAACAGGTGTGGACTTGATGTTGTGCTTGTCCTAGTCTTAAGATAGATTACAAGGCATATGAAGCTACGACAGTCCTAGCAAGCTGGAAGTTGAAAATATTTGGTTTGAATATAAACCAGACCACAGGCTGGTAACAGTAATGGATGTAAAGTAAAATCAACTATAATTGGAACTCTTTTATTAAGTTTTGCAAGAAATTCCGCTTGCAAAATTATTAAATTATTTATCAAGAAAAATATTTTTTTTTTTGTTATATCTTATTAAATATTGATTTTACAGAAAAATATGTAGGACATGAAGTTACGCACATCAAAGTTACTAGTGACTAATTTTTGATTGAATAGCGAGATCTTTACTAAACAAAAATGGGCTTATAAGACAACACTTTCATCTCTTATTAAATTATTTTTTGGCGAGTGGTCCTGCATATTGCGTCCCATTTTGGGGCTTGTGGCATTTTGTCACCTATGCCTCTACATATATCTTGAATTTCTATATACTATTTATCATTAAAATTTTCATGATGGGAGGCCATATTTTCCAAAATGGTCAAATATGATATGCTGGTATAACAGTTGCCTCTTCTAATCAAGTATTCTTTACACAATATAAAAAGCTATTGGGAAATTTCTTTTAAAAACGGAATGTATCTTACGTTTTTACTTTTGGAAAGTTTGTTTATTTTTAAGTGTTCTTCTGTGTAATACTACCCAATGCGGCTTTGGAGAAGTGTTTAGCCTTTACACTATTTTGGAACTATTAGGGATAAAAGCTGTGAAGATTTTTAAATATGGTTGTGGTAGAAGAAATATATTGGTGTCTATTTCCAATTCTTATTATTTTTATATTAACCAATTTAAAACAAGACTACTATGTATGGAAGGGGAATAAGTAATATTTTACTACAGATAATTTATTTAAAGTTCAAAATAAAACTGCGAAGTTAAAGCCTAAGCAATATCTTGTACCAAAGAACTTAGTATCAACAAACATTAACCATAAAGGTTAAAACTCAAACCTTTCAAATGATTTATCAGCAAACATTAACCATAACCTTTCAAATTTAAACCCAAAATTCATTTGGTATGTTAATATATTTTTCAGGTTGATGGGCCGTTACCAATTTCCTGCCTAGGATGTTCTAAATCATTCCTAAATATGGAGGAAGTCCATGTCCACTTATTAATGGAACATGAATCCATAGAAAATGTGAAAAAATCTGATCCTCGTTTAGCAGAGAGAGAAAAAAGCCCAAATACAAGTGAAGCTTCCAATTTTGTGCCAACACGTGACTTTAAAAGACTGAATTGTATAGGAAGGGAAAGTTGTGTTAATTCTCATATCAGTAGCACTGTTTGTTTGGAAAACCGTGTTCTTAAAAGAACTTCTTCCATAGATCCTAAAGAAATTAGTAATCATTCAGATTTAAACAGAACTTCTAGCAAAAGAGCCACTTTGGAGATTATATCAAATAAATCAGAAAATTCAACAAATATATTAGATTACTCAAAATGTGAACAAGACTGTTCTATTAATAGTGATAAAAGAAATGAACTCTCAGAAGTATTAAGTAAATCACCAAAAGGCGATAAAAAAAGTAAAATATCAAAAGTGTTTCTTAATAATCGGAGCTCACAACATGTGCAACAGACTGAAAGTATCCTTTCTAATATACATCCAGACAGTATAGATGAAGTTTTAATAGATAAATGCAAGGATATTAAAAAAAAATGTAAAGATAATTTTCAGAGCTCTATTTATCAAAATAATTATAATGAGAAACCTTTGGAAATACCTGAAAAAAAAGTTTTTGGGCTTGCAAATAATAAGTCTAACTGTTCTAGTGATAACCTTTCAGGGAATAGTGTTTCAGTTTTAATGAATGCGCCAGAAATGAGTGAAAGTGATACAAGACAAAAGAGTGAAAAATACAAATCTGATAATCCTTTAACTAAGTTTCCAGAAGAAAAATCCTTAATATATGAAGAAAGCAGCAAAATTGTGTCTTGTGAGAAATGCAGTAGACATATTGAATTAGCTGAACAACCTAAGAGCGGTAGCAGTGAGACAGTGTCTGCTTTTGTATCTGGTGATGCCCTTAAGCAATTTATCTGTGATTTGTGTAGTAAGAAGCAAGCTTCAACGGAATCTCTGCAACAGGTAAGTTTATCTGTTCAATAAAGAGTTGAGTTCAATAAATGGTACGGTGCACTGCACAGACTTTGTTACTTTATCTAAGGGTGACTTTTTTTTTAGAATCTATCTAGTTGCATGGATGAAACACATTGGGTTGTATGGGATTGCATGCACCAAGGCAATTTAAAAGTTATATCATGCACTATTCTTAAGAAAACCAAACTGTAGATGGTTAAAACTAGAACGCGAGTCTGCCCGTATGCGACTAGGTGATTCATTAGTTGCTGACTCTTCACATTCCTGTATTGTTTGTCATCATTCATCAACATGAATGTTGAAAATACAGAGATGTTAATATATAAGGTAGAAAAAAATACCAGTATTGTTTAGAACATCTTAAAGATTATAGAAATAACATTTTAAAGGAGAATTTATGGCGTGAAATTTGCTAATCAGTTATTTCAAACTGGAATGAGATTCTCACTGAAATGAAAGAAAAAAAATTAATTAATATTTTATAAGCAGTTATTGTTCTTGTCATTTAGATTATAGAGTTGAAACCAGAGTTTTGTGTGTACATACATATAAAACAATTTTTATATATAATATCAACCTAGTCATGCCATTGGGCAACAAAAGTTCATAGCAAATACTTTTAAAGCAAACCACAAAGTTATTTTAATTATCTTATCGATGACATATTGAGAATCAAATCTGAACAAACAGTGCCATTTAGAGATGAAAAACTTTCACTGAATCTTTTATTAACTATGCATTTCAATTGTAATTATTTACTTTAGCCACATTTGCATTAAAATTCATTTGGTTAGCTAATTACTGAGGATTACATGCATTTGTATTAAATTTACATTTTGATTAGTTAGCTGTTTTATATCATTCTTAAATATTTGAAAAACTTTCTTTTATAATTTCTCAAATCCTTAAATAGGTTGCATAATTGAACATTTAAAAATATTTGGATAACTCTAGGATGCTGCCAAAAATGATCTTTTCGTTGCGATTTTCTTATCCTTAGGACTATAGCACTTAGGCATGCTGCTGCTAACAAGTCCATTGTGTACTGAAGGGAAAGTCATCAATAGAGACAACTATTTAGTTTCCAGTGCATGCACATCCCTCATGACACACTCAGCAGCCTTTTGAATCACTAAACTATCAGTTTCCAGAGTTGGTTTAGCCTAAGTCACTCTTTGAGTCTTGTAAACTAGAAAATACATTAAGTACTTTCGAATAATATTTGACTGACCAAAATAGCCATAATCGGTTATAATTGATAATATAATAAGAAAATTAAATAGTTTAATATGGAAATATACATTCTTATATTTCTTTAAAAAGGGTAAACACATCAAATATTTGAGGAAGGCTGATTAAAGAAAAATCAACTAATATCTTATTACTACAATCATTCAAATGAAAATTTGAATCTAATTGTTTGAAAATAAGGTTATTGATTTTAATGCGAGTCCTTAAACTAAAAAATAGCTTTGTTAGTTTGACAATTTGATATTTTATTAGCTTTAGTTTGAACCAACATTATTTCTTTTTCTTTTAAGTAGTATGCTTAATTTAATTATATTCATTTTAAGTTTAGATTACTTTTACATTTTTATTTGCAGCATTTTGTGTCAAACACTCAGCCGAGGCTATTCCTATGTGCGTACTGTGATGTGGACTTTCTGTCTCGGCAACAGTTAATCCAACATGAAGAGACGCAACACACAAACAAAGTAATTCAGCCGTAGTGAGGGTTTCTGGTGGGAAGTATATGACATTGAAACAATTGATGCTCAGTAGAGTTCCTATTTCTAAAAAAAAACTAATGAGTTTAAATTTTATTATAAAGGTTGGTTTCTTCTCTCCAGATCCTGTGTAACCTATACGTTTTATCACTTTTCAAATT